>JAJQKJ010002140.1:0-86919 GCA_029574335.1 Rana kukunoris | reverse complement strand
TAAAACCCTTTTATGCTTTACTGAACATATTCACTGGCCCCCTCAATCCCCCTCTCATTCATTTCTCTCTATTTTATTACAAAATGTAAAGTTGCAAAGTTTTATTAATCTTTTACAATGGTTATTATGCCGCGTACACACGATCACTTTTTGTGATGAAATAAAACAATGTTTTTCATCATGAAAAAACTAAGGGCTAGATTCTCATAGAAATGCGGCGGTGTAGCGTAAGCCATTTACACTAGTGCCGTATTCTCAAAGCACTTGCTCCGTAAGTTGCGGCGGCGTAGTGTAAATGTCCCAGCGTAAGGCCGCGTAATTCAAAGGGGGCGGCTTGTTATTTAAATTAAGCGCACCCCCGCGTCGATCGAACTGCGCTTGCGCCGGCTGCAAAAATAGCCCAGTGCGCATGCTCCAGCTCACGTCGGAAAAACGTGAATGAAAAACCGACGTGAGCGTCGTTTACGTAAAACCCTATTCACGAACGACTTGGTAAAACAACGTAACCGACGGAAAACGACGCTGACCCGACGCCATACTTAACATGACAACGACGGAACTTCGTAGGTTACCCCTCATATTAGCAAAACGTAAACGACGACGGGGCGGCGTAAAAACGTTCGGGAATCGGCGTATTAGGCTCATTTGCATAGGAAAATGAGGAAAACAACGTAAAGGCCACCTAGCGGCCGGCGTTGTCATTGCATCTCCGATCCGACGGTGTAATTGTTTTACAACCTGTCGGAACTTTAGTGTATCTATGCGTAAGTGATTCTAGCAATCACTCACATAGATACCCATTGAAAAAACTGAGATACGACGGTGTTTCTGAGATACACCGTCGTATCGCAGCTGAGAATCTGGCCCTAAGTTTTTCCAACTTCATCATAGAAAACGATGTTGCCCACACACTATCGTTTAAAAAAAATAAGCAAACGCTGGTTACGTACGACGGCACTCTAAAGGGGAAGTTTCCATTTAAGCTCCCGTCTCATAACTTGCTTCTGAGCCATGCGCCCAGGGTTCAAACTTTGTTGTAAACGTTCGTTTTAGCCCAGACACGATCTTTTTTTTACACACACAAAAAATTACATTTTCAAAAACGACATAAAAAATTGAAGCATGTTTGAATTTTTTTTTTGGTCGTTTTTTTGAAGACAAACAACGATGTGAAGCCCACACACAATCATTTTAAATGACATTTTTTAAATGTCGGTTTATTTCATCACAAAAACGACCGTGTGTACGTGGCATTAGAGTACAGAAAAACCTTGGTTGAGAGTAACTTGGTTTGAGAGTGTTTTGCAAGACAATCAATTTTTTTAATAAGTTTTGACTTGATATACAAGCGATGTCTTGATATGCACGTAGCATCACGTCACAACTGAGTATAAAAGAGAAGAGAGGCACTTCTAAGTGTAGCAATATGGTTACATTTAATGAAGGTACAACATTTAGCAACATATTGCTACACTTAGAGGCACCTCTCTTCTCTTTTTATACTCTGTAGCTCCTGCTGGATTTTGCTTCTAATCCCCTTGTGGAAGCTTCCATTTGTAAATGGACATTTTATGGTTGCACAACCTGGTCACATTGCTATAATTTTTTTTATATAGACTATAAACTGAGGGCGCTATGAATAAATGGTTTACAACCGCTTTAAGCAGCTCTGTGTCCCCTTCAGTGGTTAGTGGTTTTATGACACTGAACCCCAGCTCCCAACAGGGCAAAGGGGTTGACAGGAGGGACCACTTAGCACAGGGATCCTCAAACTACGGCCCTCCAGCTGTTGCGGAACTACACTTCCCATGAGGCCTTGTAACACTCTGACATTCACAGACATGACTAGGCATGATGGGAATTGTAGTTCCTGAACACCTGGAGGGCGTAGTTTGAAGACCCCTGACTTAGCACACTCAGCAGAGGGCAGCGACACTCCCAGAAGTGTCATTTTTCTGCAAAGGTAATTCTCATCATAGAGGCATTTGGCATAGACAGCTGGAAAGTTAAGCATTTACACAATTTCTTCTTACAGTAGAAATTTAAATTTATACAATTTAGATGCTGTAAGGTCAATTGCTGCTGCTAGTGATCCTACTGCTGGCTATTGGTTGCAATTCCAAGGGGAAGGATTTTAAAGGGGCTGCCTGAATGTCCCCATGGAATGTCCCTTGCGGCTGAGGCAACGAATGTCACCCTCTTAGCTAGGGATCAAGGTTTATACAATGTTCTGGGGAGCAATTCCGTAGGGACATGCTGGCTCTTAGCGATTCTGTTTTTGTTGCTGTAGGACTGTAGCAATTACAAAAGCGCAAGGAGATTAAAAATAACTGCGAAATAGATACCAAGGGTTAATTTACTAAATAAAATAAAAATACTAATAATTAATGCTATTCACTTTGCTAGGGAATTTTCCTTTACCTTAGTGAATAAAAAACATTCACTAGGCTAAGAAAAAATACTCTTGAAAAGTGAGCAGCCTATTTGGCCTTAGAAAATCAACCCAATAGTAGCCTCATAGCAAAAAAGGCCAAGTGGTCCATTGAGTCTGCCCTTTTTAACCACTTGGCAACCACCTGCCGAAAAATAACGGCGGCAAGGTGGTTGCTTAACTCTGGGATCACGTTATATAACGTGATTCCAGAGTCGCGCTCCACCCGCGCGCCCCCTGGGCCGCACACACGGGAATGTCCGCGACCCGGCGGGTCACGGATCACGGTAAATCGACGGCGCGATCAGATGTAAACAGACCGGCGCCATTTGATGACGCCGGTTCCTCCCCCTCTCTCTGTACCGATCGGTACAGTGTGAGAGGGAGGGAGCGGATGGCAGCGCCAGTGCTGCGGGCTGGATCTGTGACAAATGTAGTCACAGATCCATCCATCCATCCCTCCCTGCTCAGCCATCCCTGCTGCAATACTCTGCAATGGGGGGGCAATACTCTGGGGGGGGCAATACTCCGCAATACTCTGGGCATACTCTGGGCATACTCTGGGCATACTCTGCAATACTCTGGGCATACTCTGGGCATACTCTGCAATACTCTGGGCATACTCTGCAATACTGGGCATACTCTGCAATACTCTGCAATACTCTGGGCATACTCTGGGCATACTCTGCAATACTCTGGGCATACTCTGCAATACTCTGCAATACTCTGGGCATACTCTGCAATACTCTGGGCATACTCTGCAATACTCTGGGCATACAGCGCCCCTGTCCCCGTGAGCTTGCATGCAGAAGCGAACGCATACGCAAGTCCCGCCCACATATGAAAACGGTGTTCAAACCACACATGTGAGGTATCGCTGCGAACGTTAGAGCGAGAGCAATAATTTTGAGACCCTAGACCTCTTCTCCAACTAAAATGATGTAACCAGTAAAAATATTTAAAGCGTCACCTATGGGGATTTTTAAGTCGCAAAGTTTGGCGCCATTCCACGAGCGTGTGCAATATTGAAGGTGACATGTTGGGTATCTATTTACTCGGCGTAACTTCATCTTTCATATTATGCAAAAACATTGGGCTAAATTTAATGTTTTGTTTTTTTAAAAGCACAAAACTGTTTTATTTCCAAAAAAAATGTGTTCGAAAAATTGCTGTGCAAATACCATGCGCGATAAAAAAGTTGCAACAACCGCCGTTGTATTCTCTAGGGTCTTTGTTAAAAAAGCATATATAATGTTTTGGGGTTCTATGTAATTTTCTAGCAAATAAATGATGATTTTTCATGTAGGAGAGAAATGTCAGAATTGGTCTGGGTGTTCCAGAACGCCTGATGGCGTTCCCTGCATGTTGGGCCTCTGTAAGTCCCACACATGTGGTATCGCCATACTCGGGAGGAATAGCAGAATGTGTTTTGGGGTGTAATTTGTGGTATGCATATGCTGTGTGAGAAATAACCCGCTAATATGAAAATTTTGTGGAAAGAAAATAAAAATGAAAAAAATTCTTGATTTTGCAAAGAATTGTGGGAAAAATTACAACTTCAAAAAACTCACAATGCCTATTTCTAAATACCTTGGAATGTCTTCTTTCCAAAAAGGGGTCATTTGGGGGGTATCTGTACTTTTCTGGCATGTTAGGGTCTCAAGAAATGAGAGAGCTGTCAGTACATTAGATGTGATCAAATTGATCAATTTTCAGTAATTGGTACTTTTAGACCCTATAACTTTCACCCAGACTAAATAATATCAATTTTGTTTTGGTTTTGTTACCAAAGATATGTAGCAGTAACATTTTAGGGCCAAGTTTATGAAGAAAAATTACTTTTTTGCCAAATGTTATAATAGAAATGAAGAAAAATTCATTTTTTTTTACAAAATTTTTGTTCTATTTTCATTTATAGTGAAAAAAATTAAAACCGCAGAGGTGATAAAATACCACCAAAAGAAAGCTCTATTTGTGGAAAAAAAGGACAAAAATTTCATTTGGTTATAGTGTTGTATGACTGAGTTATTGTCATTCAAAATGTGAGAGCACCGAAAGCTGAAAATTGGTCTGGTTATTAAGTGGATTTAAAGTGCCCAGTAGTCAAGTGGTTAAATATTTTTTTTGGTGGACATACCTATGCTTATACCAAGCAAGCCAGTGCGCGATTTAACCATGGACTCAAACGCTTTCTCTTTTCCTCCCAAACTTTGCTGTTAGTAAAGCCATCCATCACATTAAAGGACCAATAGGGGAGCCATGAAAAGTGGCACCGGGGAAAGAGCACACCTTTAGGCTCCATGCACACTGGGCTTAAAAAAAGCCTGTTCTTTTGGGAGGAAAAAATGCTCATATAAAGGATTTTTTTTGTACAAAGTCTAGATGAGTTTAGAAGAGTTTTATGTTTTTTCTGCCAATGAGCTCCAATCAGGACGCAAACCAGAAGGTTTTTTTTCCCTGCATCTAAACGTCAAACTCAAAATATGCCTGTAAACATCCTAATGTACATGGACACATAGGATAACATTGAGCTGCTCCTACAGGCAGAACTCAAAACTCCTGTAGAAGCAACGTTTTTTAAGCCCAGTGTGCATGAAGACTTATGCCTCGTACACACGATCGGAATTTCCGATCAAAAAAGTCAGATGGACTTTTTCCATCGGAAATTCCAAGGAATTCCATCTGAGTTTACATAGAGAACATGTTCCTTTTTTCCTCCGATGGAATTCCGTCAGAATCTGATCGGAGTTTGGTCGGGTAAAAGCCAGATCGTGTGTACGAGGCATTACAGTATAAATTGAACCCAGTATACAATTTAATCTGCCTGTATCTCTGCATGGGGCCCAGACACACATACACGACTGTTTCTATTCATTAGATTCTGATCATTCTACTGGAATGTATTTCTTATTTCATTGTCTCTGAGGATCCTTAAGTATCGTTGGCCTCTCCTCCCCACCATCTGCTCGCTCAAGCTCTGAGTAAACACATTGACATTATTTGACAAATTACAAGTGAATTAAACAAAGCTGGTTCAGGCTCCACTATGTCGCCACCTCCTCCATATCCTCTCCTCGTTGTTATTTATCAGTCGCTCAGCTACGGCACACAAAACAGTCTAGGACATGTCAAGTGATCTTACATCTACATTTCATAATGCAGCTGGACTTGGTTTGTACCACAATACGTTCAATCAGCTTATTCCCTATTGATAATATGATTATCTGCCAACATTGAGGGTTTTTAATGGAAAACTACTCCACTGGCCATAACAACCAATTTGATTCTGACATAACTGGTCATACAAGGTCTACTGGCAAGCTGCATCCTGGGTTAAAGGGATTTGCCATACTATGATATGGAGACTGCCATTGCTGACCTATCCTCCAGCCAATTTACATAAAATTCTGGCTTCAGTATTTAAGTTGCTGACCTGAAACAATTTTGCAGATAAGGTCTTCTAACCTTTCTCCAACTTCCTAGAAAACATTGAAGTCATAGGGTAGCTTACCAGTCAGTCAGAAACTGGTGTCTTCACAAGCGGCAGCCTCTCCTTTATTTAATTCTTGTCAGATTTACTTTAAAGGATCGATACGGAAAGGTTTCTTCACAGTAAGGCCGCGTACACAGGATCAGTCAAAACCAATGAAAACTGACTGAAGGTCTGTTTCATGGGTCCAAACTGATTATGTGTGGGCCTCATCAGTCAGTTATACTTCGGTCAAAAAAAAGAGAACTTACTTTAAAATGTAACCGATGGACGCCTAACCAATAGGTCAAAATTGATCTTTAGTATGCAAAAGCATCTGTTAAAAAGCCGCGCATGCTCAGAATCAAGTCGACGCATGCTTAGAAGCATTGAACTTCGTTTTTTTCAGCACGTCGCCGTGTTTTACGTCACCACCGCGTTCTGACACGATCGGTTTCTTAACCGATGGTGTGTAGGCACATCAGACCATCAGTCAGCTTCATCATATGGACTGATCGTGTGTACACGGCCTAAGAGCTGTGAAAATGTGGAATAGACTCCCTCCAGAGGTGGTTCTGGCCAGCTCAGTATATTGCTTTAAAAAAAAGCCTGGATTTTTTCCTAAATGTACATAATATAACTGGGTACTAATATTTATAGGTAAAAGTGGAAAAAAAAAAATTGCCTTTCGGGGGAACAGGAGGGAATTTGTTCCCCTGGTGTAGCAAATTGTATCATGCTCTGCTGGGGTTTTTGCCTTCCTCTGTGGGTGTAGGATTGTGTATATGAGATTGTATGATTTTTATTTATTTTTTATTATTATTGGTTGAACCAAATGGACATGTCTTTTTTTCAACCATGCTCAGGAAAAGTCACAAAGGCAAGCACGGGAGGAGCAGACAAGGAAGGTAGAGAGGAGGTCTTGGTAAGAGCGAAGAGAACAATTTGGTTGGTAGTTTTTAGACTAGCTTAGTCATGTAGTTGGGGGCCAAGTTGTGTATGGTTTTGTAAGTTGTTAGTATTTAGAATTTTATTTGTAGGATAAGATATATAAAATATATATATTTGCTGTGTGTGTATATATATATTGCCACTGGTTTGTTGGGAACCCAACAGGCCCTACCAAGCTTAGTTGAGTTAAGTGGCATCTTGATATAGCACTGTCATTTACCCCATAGGATCCCAACATGCTTGGCGGTGTCCCTGGAAAAAAAAACAGGGACTAGGAGACAGAACCAAGTGGAAGCCGCATGAGAGATGGAACAAGAAAGGCTTTTGTGAAGAGCCAAGTCTTCAGTTTCCTGTGAAAGACTAAGCTGGTAGGGGCCTCTTGGAGCTCAGCAGGGAGGCTATTCCACAGCATGGCACCCTGGTGGAAGAAAGCTTGACCACCATGCCGGGTCTTCTTAGGCCCAGAGATGTGAAGGAGGTCTCTTCTGCTCGACCGAAGTGATCTTTCCAGAACTTGTTTGTGGAAGCGTGAACAGAGGTAACTCGAAGCAAAGCTTCTCATGATTTTGAACACGATACAACCTACTTTAAACAGAGTACGATGGTAGACTGGCAACCAAGCAAGGCTATTATGTAGGGGAAAAAATAGAGATATCACAAGTATAACTCACTTTTGGGGATCCTAAAGACCCTTAAAGGGCAACACCAGGTGGTAATGGGTGTTGATTAAGCATGAAATGTGTCAGAGTTTGTTCCTTTTCTTAAGTGGCTGTGATGTTTGTTTTTTTACTTATGGATTAAGAAAGGTTCTGGATTTTGAAGTTTGCAGGGTTGGAAGCCGGACTGGCACCTTTCTGAGTGGATTTGGGGGCCAGAGTATAGACCAGTGATGGCAAACCTTGGCACCCCAAATGTTTTGGAACTACATTTCCTATGATGCTCATACACTCTGCAGTGTAATTGCGTATCATGGGAAATGTAGTTCCAAAACATCTGGGGTGCCATGGTTTGCCATCACTGGTATAGACGGACCGACCTGGAGCAGCATATTATTGGACCGTAATAACCAGTAAGAAAGAAAGCCAGTACTCAAAATAAAATTGTGTTCTTCTAATTACAATGACAAAATGACCTAGTTGAAATCTTGAGGTCGCTTGCTTTCTCTTTCTGGTTTTTGAAGCTATCTGGGTTCACGCTTAAACAAACCTCATAAACCACACCATAAAATAAAAAAAGCACCGATCCGGCCAGGGTGATACGATGACAAAAATCCACCATCCCCTATAGTATTAGTGTTGATACAGTAAACAGGAAAACAGCAGCCTATTCGGAAAACAAAAAAGGTTTATTTTTGGTGACATCCTGTGTTTCTGTTGTGCTTTGCTGCGAAGCATGACGTCAGAGATGTAAAAATTAGAGCCATCAGAATGCAGAGTGTGAAGGACTCTCATTGTCGGTGTTATTATATGGCTGGCCAATATTTTAATTGCTGGCACTGATTAAGGGATCGGAACACTGCACTTATCCAGCATCCTCCCTAAAGCCTAAACGGTTTTCTCGGCAAGAACCAGCAAGAAAACTGCTGGCAGAGCTTTCTTGCCGAGTAAACCGTGCGCGTGTACGAGGCTTTGAGGTTTCTCGTCAAGAAAACTGCCCAGAATCTAGACTAGAAAAATAGAGAATCTGTTCTCTATTTTCTCGTTGTGAGATTCTCGGCAGTGTTTTCCTGACGAGAAACAGGAGCGTCTGTATACTTACCTCTCCACGGAAACCCGCGCATGCTCAAAATGACTTTGACGCATGTGCAGTAGCTCCCAAGGCATCGGTAGGGTGAAGCAAGATGGCGGTGGCGCATTCTCGTCTTAGTCGACGACGTCACTGCATTCGTACCATTCAAAAGAACGGCCCTTTGAAAGGCCCGTGTGTACGCTCGGCCGGCAAGATAATCTTGGCAAGAATCTCGTCAGGAAAAACAGCGTTTTTTTGAGATTCTGGGCCGTGTGTACAGGGCTTTACACTTATTCCATGAACCAATCTAAATCACCCTCCCATACAAAGCAGCCTATATGGATGTCCTATTCTGATGCATATATAAATGTAAAGAAGAACCCACTAAGCACAGCAGGCACTTCTGATTTGTGCTCCAATAACCTGGCCTATTGTAAGTCAGTCTCAGCATTTTTTCTTCTTAACATATTTCACCGTATATTTGTTTTGGCACATAAACATTTTGCAGCTGCAGCATAATTGCAGTTGAAAATTGCTGCATACAGTGTTTTTTTTTACTTTTATGCATAGAATACATGAAGATAAAAAAAAACTTCAGCCTTTAGAAGTACTTTAAAGTAGGGCTGTGCAAATTAACTTTTAATTAATCGATTAATCTTTAATTTTTTGGATCGATTTAAAATTCTTTTGATTGGTACTCACCACTCCGCCGGCTCTTGGGCCTTCAGGGAGTTCCGTCGGAGATCCGGTGACGTCACGAACACCGGCGGGGCTTGCCGTGTCCATCTGAAGGGTTCTTACTATCTGCCACACACAAGGGCTGTTACACTTCCCTCTATCATTTCTCTCTATCAACCTGGGATTCTACAGCCATCCACTGGGAGTTGTGGTAGTTCCCTTCACGGGACATCTACATGCTGACGGACTGATGTTAACCTCTCTGCGTCTGGATTTAGCAGTGGTATCGTTGTACACATTTTAATACCAGTATCATACTTGGCTACATGTTTTTATGAATGCTTTTGCTATGGTCTGGTATTACTATCATAATTTTTACAGTTTATGTAGCTACATCGATTTTATCTCCAGTGCAATATTTATTTGATTACCTACTTAAAGACTATAAAAGTTTTAATGCTATTCCCATCGAGCGCTGCCTGTGTGTGTTTTGTATCCTGCTATCCATTTTTCCAGTGGTTGGAAACTGCACTGGGAATCGGCCTGCAAGGAGATCAGCTAAAAGTAGTTAGATCTGTATGTGCGTTACTATAAATCGAAATTAGTCGATTAATCAATTTAAAAAAAATCGATTAATCAAACACAAAAATTTTGATCAGTAACAGCCCTACTTTAAAGCTAAAGTTTAAGTATGAACAGGGTTGCCATCCATCAGTAAATTTATGAGCCTACCCAGTTGTGTGACATTAGCAAATTAATATACAATAATGTCTTCCAGCTTCTCCTCCCAGCCAATCAGGAAGTGGGTCCCGGGTCTCAGGTCCCACTTCCTGTTCAGCCCGGAGAAGCAAAGGCCTGGTCCTTCCCTCAGAATGCTGCAGCAGGTGAACACACCTCCGATTATTGCCCACCGTCCGATCGCTGATTTCCCATCCATTTACCACATGCAAGTGAGGGGGGTGCATTTGTTTGCCACCCCAACCCAGCAACTGTCTGTAAATATCAGGGGCTATACATTTGTCATGATGTGTTTACTTTTTGAGTGTAGACCAGGTGCAAATTACTTGTTATGGGTATTTTTAGTGTTTCCTTATTGTTTTTATACTGTTTAAATATTGGTTGTCTTAGTTTTTTAATAAGAGTTCTGTCATTTGTCAGGTTGCCAGTAAAAAATATGCTCTATCAGTAAATATTCCAAGTTTTGTCAGTAAAAAATGCTGCGGGAGGTTGGCAACACTGAGTAGGAACTATTTTGGACCAATGTAATCATGTACAGTATGTGTTATACTATACCTAGTCAGTCCTGGAAATTGCTGTAACAAGCTCCACTACTACAGTGATTGCTGCTACCTTCCAGCTCTTGTGTCGAGAGGCTGCCCTGCTGCAAAGTTAACAAAGGAGGTTTCCCTCTTGGCCTAAACTCCATTAGGAGAACACTTTGCACTTTTTGCATTCATTCTTATTGGGAGGTGCTATCACATTCTCCACCGTCTAATCAGAAAACGCATCACATTTATTCTCTAAATTGCATCAATGCAGAGTGAGTGACGATTACTGTAGTAGTGGTGCCTACTAGAGTGATTTTGAGCTTCCAAGAGGACTAGCCAGGTATGGCACATACATACTTCCATTAGTCCAAGCTGGACCAATATAATTATACAAAATAGTCCAAAACTTCAACTTTAAAGCTGAACTCCAGACAAACAGCCAAATACGATGATGAAATAATTTGTATTTTTGTCTATCCAGTCCTATAAATTACACTGCTCTAACATACAGCACAACTCTGCCTGGCAGGGGAGAAGATCTGATTTTCTCATCTGTATATTAGTTACACTTCCAGATCTTGTTTTTTTCCCCAGCATAGGACTAGTCAGCGAATAAAGATGCACTAGACTGCTTTGCTCATCTCTGTCATTCTGCTCTCTCCTCTACATACCTGAAAGTGACTTGGTGTACCATCCCTTATCCCTTATACAGTAGAGCTTAGTCATTTACATACATTTAAATACGTTTTAATGACCACAACTGCAGCATTTTCATTTTTATTCCTACCTGGAGTTCAGCGTTAAGGGTTAGGTTGTGATGAAGAATTGAATAAAGGTTTAGCTTAAATGGATTAGGTTAGGGGTTTGGTTAGGAAGAAAAGTTGGATTTAGGCTTAGTTTTATTGATTAGGTGAAGGTTTAGTTAGGGATGCTGAGTTAGATTCAGGGTAAGCTTTATGGATTAGTTAGGGATGAAGAGTTACATTTAGGGTTAGATTTGTGGATTAGGTTAAGGGGTAGGTTGGGATGATGGGCTGGATTAGGGTTAGCTTTATTGATAAATTTAAGGGCTTAGATTGGTATGAAGTTTGATCCGGGGGTTAGCTTTATGGATTAGGTTTGGAATGAAGGGTGGAATTTAGTGTTAGGTTCATGGATTAGGTTAAAAGTTGGGTTGAAGGGTTGGATTAGGGTTAGCTTTATGGATTATTTTAAGTATTTAGGTTGGGATGAAGTTTGATTTGGGGGTTAGATTTATGGATTAGGTTAAGGGTTAGGTTGGGATGAAGGGTGGGATTTAGTGTTAGATTTATGGATTAGGTTAAAGGTTGGGTTGAAGGGTTGGATTAGGGTTAGCTTTATGGATTAGTTTAAGGATTTAGGTTAGCGTGAGGTTTGATTTGGGGGTTAGCTTTATGGATTAGGTTAAGGGTTAAATTGGGATGAAGAGAGGAATTTAGTATTAGGTTTATGGATTAGGTTAAGATATGGTTGGGATGAAGAGTTAAATTTGGGGTTAGCCTTGTGGATTGTTGTGGATCTTTTATTGATTGGTTTGCGCAAAAGTAATATCGTCTACAAAATAGGGGATAGTTTTATGGCATTTTTATAAAAAAAAAAAAAAAAAATACTAATAGTGACGGCGATCAGCGATTTTTATGGTGATTGCGACATTATGGCGGACAGTGCTATAAAAATGCACCGATTACTGTGTAAATAACACTGGCAGGGAAGGGGTTAACTACTAGGGGGGCGACGAAGGGGTTAAGTGTGTCCTAGTGAGTGATTCTTTTTTTTTTTTTTCTATAAAGTTTATTTTGAAGAAAAAAAAAGATTACAGGTACAATCCAATATACAGAGGTGAATAACATATGGATCTAGGTTGAAGTAGGCTCATAACAAGTTTACATGACCTATGTAGAGTGTGAAACATATAACAACATTAACATCAGCTTGGCAGGTGAGGATCAAGATCCATCTTCCGGGAACGAAGGGTATGGAACTATAGCCTATATAAAAGGGCCTGTCCCAGGGAGTGAGTGATTCTAACTGTGGGGGGGTGGGCTACCAGTGACACGACACTAATTACTAATCCCGAAGAGGGGGAGCAGAAGATCAGTGTCCTGTCACAAGGCAGAACAGGGAGATGCCTTGTTTACACAGGCATCCCCCTGTTCTGCAGCTCCATGACATTGAGTCCCGTGGGTCCTGCACTTTTATGGAGCCCGCGCGGCGGTGAATTCAAATGGCTACGTCCATTCAGCCGTGCCATTCTGTTGATGTAAAAGTGCATGCTGCGGTCGGCAAGCAGTTAACCAACAGTTGCATTATACAAGTTCAAGTTTGGGTAAAGCTAGCTAAAATGACTTGTGTATGCTAGAAACAAATATTAAATATCCGCATCAGCTTTAAAAGCAGCTCAACAGATTCAAAGCATACACAATGTTTTATGGATTCGTTTAGGAGTTTAGGTTGTTGGGGTTCGCTTTATGGATTAGCGTTGGGTTGGGATGAAGGGTGGGATTTAGGGTTGGCTTTACGGATTAGGTTAAGTTTGGGATTTGATGAAGGGTGGGATTTAGGGTTAGCTTTATGGATTAGATTAAGGGTCAGGTTGGAATGAAGGGTTAGGTTTAAGTTTGGCTTTATGGATTAGATTAAGGGTTAGATTGCTCCTAAGGGTTACATTTAGGGATATAGTTTAGGTTACTAATTTGATTTGGTGTTAGCTTGAGGTTCAGTGTTAGGGGTTATGCACACTCCTACAGAGGCGCAGAGGTACACCCTCTGTACATCTGAGAGATCTATAAACAGTCCTTGGCATTGTCATGTGGGAGACCTGGGAGCCACACCTATACATATACAGACTTTTTAAATCTAGAATCAGCATAGGCACCCTAAGAGCTGCATTGGAAGGTTTATTCTGATATTTTACATTGCCAACTTTAAATTGTGGCATTTTAACATGGGTAAATATATACCAGCAGTTCTTATAAACCCATTTTCAATACAAGAGCCGTCTCTCCCCTGTGATCTGCTTAGCCTCTGAAATGAGGAGCACATCGCAGGCAGACATGAGTAATGTCCCTGAGCTCCATGGGACCTGGATGTTGTCATGAATGACATATTCCAGAGTCCAAATGAGAACAATTTATTCAGAGCGAACTACATTAAGTCAGACAAATAGGGCTTGCCCCTGCTAGGATGCCATGTAGAGAACAATTTACCATTACGGTGGCCAACGTGCAGATGGGGGGTTAGAAGTGCATGCTGTAGAATTATGCTTAATTGACCCAAGAGCTCCATAAATTTGTATGCTTGGCTCTTCTGATCTTACAACTGTTAATCAGTCAGGACGAGAGGGGAAGGCACTGTCGGGGGACAATAGTGATTGAAACCATTTTTTTTTCAGTGAGGCTCTAGGCAAGGTATCTGTTTTGGCTCCATCACCTTAATTGACGTTTATAAGAATTGCAGTGGGCACAGAAAAGCTTCTCAATTTGCCCTATCTGTACTGATATTACTCCATTGATCACCAACTACTTACAAATGAACCCCCCCCCCCCCCCCAAAGCCTTGGCCAGCTGCCCTATACCCCTGGTTTACTGTAGGAGCATTAATGTTGTAGCTGGGCCCCCTGGATATGTACTGATATGTACCAAGTGGATGATCCGCCTCTGCAGCAAGCCCCCACAGGTACAAGGTTAGCTGTGCTCTTCATGTATCCTACAACTGGCCATGCACTACAAAATGTTTAAAATTACCGTTCGTACGAACAGTCATACGAAAATTCACTCATACATTTGATGACCTAACGAATGTCATTTGAAATTATTTCAAAATGTAGTTTGCTTTTAGCATTTGATTTTGAAGTAATGTAATTTCTCAAAACGAAAACTACCACCACTGTTTGTGGAAATTTGATCATTTGAAAAAAAAAAATCCTGCTTCTTCAAATTTTCTCACCACTGCGGTTGGAAACGATCATCAATTTGACCCCACTGATTTGAAAATCAAACAAACATTCCTGAAACAAAATAATTACATTCTTCTAGTATTTGGCCACCTTTATGCTAAAATGTATTATCGCTGTTCAGGATGAAGGACGCTCTTTCATGACAGATCTGTTTGTGATACATTTTTAAATTTCTCAGATCTGACCACCACTACCTGGGGAGGAAGCTAAGGAATGAGCAACAGTGGGAAAACCCAAGTGAGAACTTGCAGCAAGTGTGAGTTTTGGGCCATGACTGTGTAAGTGCCCCATTCACACCAGATGTTTGTGATACTACGCTGGGTGGCTATTTCAGCGCAGTCCCACCACATGACAAGGCAAAATGCTTTTGTCTCCTTATTTGTCTGGTTCACACCACTGTGTTGAGGTGGTGGGCGGAAGGTCTACTCTGGAAAAAAAAACATGAAGTACTGCATGCAGCAAATTTGTCCAGCGCAATGATGTGCAAGGCAAACCATCACTTTGCATCTTGCTCACTGCGGCTGGCAGTAGAACTTTGAGGTGTCTGTGTGACCCCTCAATAAAGTTTAAGAAAAAAAGCAACAGTGCAATGCACCGAGATGGGCGCATGAGCACTGGACTGATCAGGCCAGACCACACCACACACCAATGCTATATGTGTTTTTTCAGTCATTGTTGCAAGTATGCAACCTGTGAAATCAAGACAGTCTGCACTTTGGATCTATATACGTGTTGCAGATCAGCAACTCAGAAACCATTAAGCCAGAGATGGCCAGGTAGCTAGAACTTTCAGTCCCAAATGTCAAGCTCCATAATTTAATGTTTTATGGTATGGACAGTAAGGGACTATATCGGTGCTTATTCACAACATACAATAGTAATTTTTTTTTTTTTAAAGTGTATTTTTGTGCGTGAACTCGAGAGAGAGGAGCCGGACTGCGGGAGTTGGGAGTAGGCAGACCCTCCCCCCGGAGGCATTCGCCATCCTTCTCCATGCCCCTGGTGGCAATGGCGGGTGTGAAGGGGGGCCTCCCACTCACCCCGCCCTACCTGCTCCTCTTGGGAGCCCAACTGGGGCCCAACGGGACCCCAATGGGGCAGAGGGACTCCCCCTATGAGGGAGTGAGGGGGCCTAGCCCACCCAGCCAGCCCCGTAGGTCCTTTGCCTCTCTTTATTTTAAGAGACCGCATGGCCAAAGTGCGTGTGTTTTTAAACCAATTTCGTGTGCGTGCAAGTGTGGTGGTTTTTGTGGGGGGGGGGGGTGGGCGTACGTACTAAGCACAGGCGTACCTTGCATAGCACACCCGCCGGGAGCCGGGATGAGACCACCAAACTCAATTCACATGTAGCCGAGACCGGGACCTGAACCCTTGGCTGCAGAGGTGAATGGCTTGTCAACGCAGTGCCAATCACGTTGAGCCACCACAGCTCCCCTTACAATAGTAATTTTTTTTTTTTATAACAATAAGTTTTTATTAAGATTAATAAGAGCATTAACATAGAAAAAAAAAAACACATCAGGCATGAGTGTAAAAGCTAGAGGACAAGTAAGGTAGCAGCATAACAATGCTTATAAATCACATAAATATACTACCATTTCCACATGCTGTATATGAAAAGGAAGAGAGAAAACATGTCCAATAACGTTAAGAGTATGGAACACTGATCAGTCTTCACGCTCCAGGTGCCCCACAGGGAACACGCTGCACCCAGAGGATCCGACACGGCATAGAGTATAAGGACATTTGCAGCTATATCAAACCTCAATATCTATATTTGTACAGAAGCTTCAACACTTTGCTTATATATGATTAAGAAGGAAAATAAAGAAAGAAAAGTAGAGTAGAAACAATAGTAATTTTTAATAATTTATTAAAATAGTTATCAAAGAATATAGTAGAAATAATACATATTGGGGCAATTAGGTAGGATATGGTTAACAATAAAACCAGGCAGCTGTAAATCCTGATTACATATGCGGAGCGTAGCAAACGGTCACAACCAGAGAGGTGTTGAGCCCAATATATTTCGTCCAGATAGTCCTAACAGCATCCAGAGAGAAGTGATATTAGGTCACTCTTTCTAATTCTCTGTGGTATAGATGTCACAAAGTAACGCTCCTAGCAGGTGCATTCTAAGAATGCACCTGCTAGGAGCGTTACTTTGTGACATCTATACCACAGAGAATTAGAAAGAGTGACCTAATATCACTTCTCTCTGGATGCTGTTAGGACTATCTGGACGAATTCTTGTGCCTGCTTCTGGTAGTGCACTATTTTCTTAAAAACGTTCCCGTTTTCTTTCTCCTCTCCTATGGAGACGCATCTCTGGCCCTAATTTTTTGGTGCATTGGACTACTAGACAAGTCGGTTATCCATCTGGATTGCGAGGTCCAGCCTCTCTCCATTTTCTTTTTCCTCCCACCCCTCTTCCCCACCCTGACCCCTTCCCCATTTGTTTCCAATTTGCCCCTTCCTTCCTCTCCCCCCACCTCCAGGTCTGCATATCCATTCTGATACATAAGAGCTGATTTCAAATTCTCGATCTCAACCTAGCCCCTGACAAAACCGGAATCTAGGCAAAATATATTGGGCTCAACACCTCTCTGGTTGTGACCGTTTGCAATACGCATATGTAATCAGGATTTACAGCTGCCTGGTTTTATTATTAACCATATACTACCTAATTGTCCCAATATGTATTCTTTGTACTATATTCTTTGATAACTATTTTAATAAATTATTAAAAATTACTATTGTATGTTGTGAATAAGCACCGATATAGTCCCTTACTGTCCATACCATAAAATCTATTGTTATATGGGATGAGGTGCAACAGACTTTTGTAAAAATTTTTGGACCTAGCGGATCCCATTCTCCTTTTTCCTCCATAATTTCAGGCTTCCGTTAATGGCTCCCTAACTGAATTTAGGTCTTTTTGTATCACTGATGGACAAAATCCCACTAAAGTGATATGGATGAAACCCTCAACAAGGTCCTCTCTGTCCTTATAAAGCAGCTGTCAAGATTTAATGTGGGAGAACTTTTCTTCATTTTAAGTATTTTGTTCCTGTTTTGGCTTTAGAGGCGAAAACCTCTTCTCAATCTATAAACCATCTGTTTTGCATGCATTGCCTGGTTCTCTTGGGTATTTTGCCTTCGTGATCATAATCATTCTCCAAACATTCTTTTAAAATAGGGCTTGCAACTACAAGATTCTGAAATCTTGGAGACTCAGAATGCTTGGGAACTGAAAGTAAAAATGGCAGCTGCTCAATCAATATATAACTAACGAGGTCAGTGCACGATGGGAGGGGTACTTTGCCTATTGCATAATACAGCATACAGTAACATTTTCCAGCACACAGACCCACTAGGAAATAAAGGACACATAAAATCTGTTTCTAATTTAAAATACATTGGAAGATGTGCAAGACGCATGCTGTGTCAAGGCACCTCTACCACACACAGCTTACACATGTGCGGCCTCCAGATGAGTTTCCATCCAGTTTATTCAGTGCTATATTATATGTCTTAGTGTTGGTGCCCTAATAAGAGTAGACCACATGATACAGAAATGCACAGTACCACTTGTATTTGAAAATGTGTGCAACTGCTTTTATTTGCCATTAGATAGGTCCCCTTTAATGACTAATAGAACTAAGTGGTGGGATATTTTGTAATGTTCTAGAAATACTAGAGTCCATATGTGATTCATATCTATATAACTGTAATGCAATGTATTCTATAGGGCAAGCAGCCAATGAGTCGTAGAAAACTCTAGGACAGCCTTTCTTAATTAGGGTTTTGTGAAACCTTAGGGTTCTTCTAGAAGGGGGTGCCCAACCTTTTGAAGAGCTAGGGCCACTTAAGCAACTTGGTAACCAGTCGTGGACCACAATGAGCGGAGCGGGCAGATGACAGGTCATGGCTACTCTATAGCCCCTGCGATCCACCCAGATGGAAGGGGACGAATTCCCTTCTGTTTTTCAGATTGGAGGTAGGCGGGGGTAAACGGACATCTGTCGCTCTATAGAGGTGTATTGAAGATCCCATTTGGTCTGGCTGATCGTGTGAAAAGGGCCTAAGACTGCTTTCACACTTTTACCCACACCGTGGGCACAGCGTAGTGCACCTGTGTCTATCCTGCGGGTTAACTGAACTTTGCCATAGACTCCGCCTGTGGCCAAAGCCAGCACTGTAGAGGGAGCATCATCTTATGGGGCCAGGGATGGACTGGCCATTGGGACTACAGGGAGTTTCCCGGTGGGCCGATGGCTCAGTGGGCCGGCTTCAGTGACAGCGGGCCGCAGCCCCTCTGTCTCTCCCTTCCCGCAGCGTTCACCTGGGGGGGACAGAGAAGCAAGGGGAGGACCAGAGGAGCATGGGGGAGGGGACAGACAGCTGACTTAACAGCTATAGCCTGGGAGTTTCTCGCTTCTGCCTAATCTTGTCCCATGGGGGGGCACCAAACTGATTCTTTGCCCCAGGGGAAATAATGTCTAGCTTCCCCACTGGTACTGCCTATAAGAGGAGCAGTACCAGCTGTTCTATTCTAATAAAGTAGAATGGCTAGTGGCTAGAGAAGGAGGAGAGGGGGATGCGGGTGGCAGGGGAGAGACCTGTCAAAGTGGGCCAGTCTGGATGAAGTCCAGGGCCAAATTTTTGTCCCAGTCCAGCCCTGTATGGGGCTCTGCTCCGCAGCCACTTTCTTCCTCTACCACCAGCTTCCTTCACAACACTGATGCTGTGGTATGGAAGGTCTGCAACCTGTGATCTGGGCTTGCCCACCCGCCATTCCAGAGCAGGAGGTCGCGGGCCACATGTGGCCCCTGAGCCACTGGTTGGGCACCGCTGTTCTAGAAGTTACTAGGGGTTCTTTGAGCAATGAGAAGTGGTATATTGATCACTTGATTTATGGTTCCTGCATAGTTCTGGCAACGTCAATTGATAAGACCAGATGCATGGGACCACTGGCGCCTCTCAACTTTCAGGTAAATAACCACTGACACCAGTGATCAATTTAGCTGTCTGTGAGGAGCATTCTCTATATTGACCACCAATCTAAGGAGACCCTTCTGCCCTAACCACCCATGTAAGGGAGCATTTCCCTTACAGAGTATCAGTTTATGGGGCCCTCGTCCACTCACCACCAATGTAAGTAGTGCCTTCAGCACTCACCACCAATAAGGTAGGAACGACAATGGGCACCAATGTAGAGAAGCACTGCACTGATGTATTCAGGCATTTTTCCATTGACTGCTGATATAGGGCAACACTTACCCCACTGACCACCAATTTAGGTAGGCATATTTCTACTGACCACCAATATTAGAGGGCATTAGAATGATCATGAATGTAAGGGGTCCCTTCTTTGCAGACCACCCATTTACAAGAGCATTGAGCCACTGACTACCAATATATTGAGGCACTACAGACTACCAATATAAAAGGTTCCTTCTCCACTGGTCCCCAATGTAAGAGGGTATTTCTCTGTTGACCACCAATGTAAGGGGGTCCTTCTCCAATGTAAGGGTGTGTTTCTCTACTGATCACACATGTAAGGGGGTCCTTCTCCACTGATCTCCAATGTAAGGGCGTGTTTCTCTACTGATCACCAATGTTAGGGGTTCTGCTCTGCTGACCACTAGTATAATGAGACACTACCCTGATCACTAATCATGTATTTCTCCGTTACTCACTGCTATAAAGGTATATTTTCATATAGGTCAATGATGCGATACAAAATGGTCATCTTTTGTATCACATACACTAGGTGTACTCCATTGTTAATTATCTTATTTTGTACTATATCTTTACTCCACTGATCATAATGATGTCCTATGTTCTGTAGAAATACATTTTTTTACTGAGGCTTCCCTGAGGTCTAAAATTTATTTCAGGGGTTCCAATATTCTAAAAATGTTGAGATAAGCCATCCTAAAGAACTCTTGTTCAGTAACTCACAGCCTGATCTTTTAAGGTTGACATGCACCATACAACTTGATTTCACAAACTCCGTATTCTTTGGATTTACAAAAACCATGTCATGTAAGAGCCTAATTAAACAATCCATTCTGTTTTATCCAGTTAGGGGGACCCTCTGACTAGATAGCTGTTGGTAGATATAAAGAAGATTTTACATTCAAATTGCAATGTGTATGGTCTGCTTTTGGGTGCGTGATACAATCAAATGACTTTACAGACTTAAAAAAAGCTTGAGACAATTTTGTGGTGACTTTGGTTGATTAGCAGGGTTAGTTTGAGATTGATGGATAAGGTTTCTGGATGTTGGAAGCACTCGCATTCAAACGCACACACAGATCTTCAGACACGGCGAACTATGGGACTTTTGTCTAACTTTTCTGTGCAGGTTAATTTTCCATCTCTGCTCTCATGTTCGGAAAGAAGGCAATAATGTGATGGTTGGTTGTCCTATTCTAAGGGAGTCCTAGGCAAGAAGTAAGCCACATGTAGGAAAATATCGCCACTTAAAAAGCCACTCAAATCCTTTTATTTCTTGTTTTGACATTCACTAAAGATGTTAAATATTTATCCATATTCATCGTAGCCTTACCAAATTTATGCCTGGTGGTTACAGGCAATGACTTCAGTAATCGCAGCAGAAAACAATCCACCCAACAAAAGTCCCCTTTTGTACCCAACACATACCTAGACTATTTTGTAGTCTGTGTACGAGCTGTGAACTTGGCGCCTGGTTTTCCCCTCTTACAGGATGTCACTCGCTGCGTGGGACTGGCATTAAAACCACAGCGCGGTCAATTGACTGACTTTATTCTGCAGAGTTTTAAAGCAAATCTTTCCCACACACTTATGAAAAAATGGCCTATGAATATCTTTGCTGGGACGTGATTACAATATTTTCATTAAAACAAAATCAAATCAAGCAGAAAAATAAATCTATAGATAAATCACCTTTAAAGTGTGAGTACAGCCAAAACTTTTTAGTGGTAAACACTTCTGCCTTGCAGCACTAGGGTCTTTGGTCCGACTTCCAACCATGACACTACCAGCATGGAGTTCTCCCTGTGGTTTTGTGGATTTCCTCTGGGTACTCCGCTTTTCTCCCACACCCCAAAGACATGCTGATAGGTTAATTGGCTCTTCTTTATTATTGGCCCTAGTATGTATATGTATGAATATAAGGTAGGGACCTCAGAATGTAAGCTCCCTGAGGGCAGAAAATTATGTGACTGTACATTATGGAAAGCAATACATTTTTAGAGCTATATAAATACTGGTAATTAATAAAAATTGTAAAAGGTGGTGAAGGATTAGAACCCCTATTAGGTCTTCACTGCCATTCTTTAGTAAGGCCACATCTTACTTGCTGTAAAGGTGACAACAATTTCACTTGGCAGGAAATGGGGACAAATCTACAACAGGGTCACAGACAACAATGAAAGGCTGACAATGGTTCCAGCCTCCCCATACTCTACTCTACTCTGGTTAAAGATTTTGTATATTAAAAAGTTTGCCATTAGTATAAGGTTGCATTGATACGTTTTGCGTTTTAGTGTGGCATTAAAAAAATCAGCTACTTCACCTTTTGGGTGGTTTCCAGCAAATTGCACCTTCTAAAGCAGGGATCCTCAAACTACGGCCCTCCAGCTGTTGTAGAACTACACATCCCATGAGGCATTGGAACACACTGACATTCACAGACATGACTAGGCATGATGGGAAATGTAGTTCCTGAACAACTGGAGGGTCGTAGTTTGAAGACCCATGTTCTAAAGCAATGAACGATAATGCATGTTAAACATGTATACAAAAAGGCATCTATAATGCAATTCAAACTTTACCCATGCATAATGCAAAAGTGGGAATGTCGCCTAAATTCACCTTGTGCAGCACTGAAGCACCCACATTAATCATGAGATTTTCAACAGTAATCTGACCACAGTCTATCCTAATCTGATTGGCTGCTGTGCCGAAAGAGTTAGCTACAAGATGAACTCTTGTCTCCAGATGCTTACGGACAACCTAAGACCTACAGAGCATCTAAGGATACTAAAAGCAAGAATCACAATAAGAAGCGAGAATAAGATATGTCCTTGAGTTTGTATAATGCTTTGACAGATAAGACATGCTGGGACCTGAAGTTCTATACAAAATATTGTGTATATATTGTATAGTCTACTTTTGAAGAACCGTACAAGCTAAATTCACAGCAGTGGAATTTTAAAAAGCTGCTTTTTGACAAGTCAGCTTCATTTTGCTAAAACGTGGTGTGAATCTTGCATCATAGATGGATTGATCTTTTGGAAAGTCTTGTAGACCAGTATTTTGTAATTTATCCAAACCCCATCAGGGCACTGTATATTTGATTTTTTGTGATTTGTGACAAGTAATTCATTTAAAACAAAGAGGGTTCAGAGGTTGACTGTGTCTTGGGTGATAAATAGATTTTAGAACCCTTGCCTCAAAATGAGAAGAAATTTCCAGCATGTGGATAAATCCTAATTATCAATAGTTTTATATCCCCTAAAAATCAGAGTTTATGACTAATCTTAAATAATAAGAAACAGTTGTATTAAGAACAAACAATGTCAGGCTTTGGTGGGTAGACTGGACTAAAGCACACGTGACAATATTTCAAACTAAAACTCCAAGTACCTTTTAGCTGCAATGCTTTGGTGTAGCAGTAATATTTGGTATCATGTTAAGTAGTGGTAGAACAATACAAATAAAGTAGCTGGTAACATTTATTGGCTAACAATATATTATAGTGCAAGCCTTTTCAAAAATCCCAAGGTCCAAGGTGATATTATTTGAATTAATTTAATTATAATGTGTAAAGTTTCCAGGTGTTTAGAGATATAATAGGAGGGCCTTTGGAAATAAAATTCCATGTAGTATTACAATGGAGATGCACGATTGCCAGTCCGGGTGAGCATTCTGGAAAACTTGAACTTAACAATAAAATTGTTTTATTTCCAAAGCCTAATACATTTAGCATTGACCTTACATAGTTACATAGTTAGTCAGGTTAAAAAAAGACACAAGTCCATCCAGTTCAACCATAAAAAATTAGATGATTACAGGGGATACCAAGTTCGTATAATTATTCATTTGCACAATGGATGTCCATAACCATCTTCAAAAAGGCTAACCTATCATAAATAGATATTTCAGAAAGTTTAGAGTGATACTCGGATTTTAATTGGTTTGCTTAAGTTATTAAATACACAAGCTTTCAGGACCCATTAGGTTTGTTCCTTATATATTATACAATTGTGAAAATGATTCTGAAACCCACAGTGAAAAGAAGAACAAGGGAAAAAAAAATTATGAAACCATACAGCTATTTTTTTGTTCTTGAGTAGTAACAGTTATTGTAAAAGATTTGGATATATAGATAGTGATCAGAGGTTAGGATGTCATTGGGCTAATTGACTACTGTTCTGGAGATAGGAAGCCCAGGCACACGTCTCACCAAAATCCAATTTTGAAATGTCCATATCGGACAGGCTTTGTTTTTAGAGGTCCGAACCATAAAAGTACAAATAAATCTGGTCTTATTTCAGAAAAAATGTACACATAACAAATCTACAATGGTGAAGATGGAGAAGATTATGGTACAGTTGTTAAACACTGAAAACCAAGGACCCATTCACTTTCAAGGTACAAACCAACAAAACCTCAAATTGGTTCCTGTAGATCAAGGTGGAAGGTTAAGGCTGAAACAAAGGACACCTGAGCTCCAGTTGAGTTTACACATGTAGAAATTAAAGGTACTTACTTGGTTGTCCCATTCTCAGGCAGCTGAGAATCAGCACCATCAGAGCCTTCATCATGCTGGGTTTGCGTTGCTCTTTTTCAGCCGGTATCCAAAGGCGCTGGCTTCCAGTAAGCCCTCAGCAGGCAGCGTAGCACAGGCACAGCTGGACAGACAGACACAGAGCTGAGTGTGGGCAAGGAGTCCGAGAACTCCAGGTTTTGTTCCTCCACCGCAGAGTTCTCAGTTTATAAGTAAGAAGAGAGCGAGAGATAAAGAAGAGAGGGAAGTTGGAGAAGTGACAGCAAAGATAGCAATGGACAGCTGTGCAGATTGCTGTGCTCACACAACACTGTGTGTGATGAGCCTTGTGCAGGAAATAAGCAGGACTAAGGGAGGTCTTATGCAGCTGGAGAGCATTGAGGAGGAAATGCCTTTTACACAAGTAAAGACATTCTCTAAGGAGCCCAAATACCAGAAAAACAGACCCCCTCCTCCTCACACACGTCCAGAAGGCGGGGTGTACAGGGACCCCCACTGAGGAGGATCAACTTGATGTTTTTGTCACTCTGACGTTCTGTTCTGTTTGTCTTCTGTGTGGCCTCCACAATGGGCTAATTTCGGCAGTTAACAAAAATGTTTTCTACTAATAAAGCTGGACGTTTGCAGTAAAGTGGCACTCTCACTAAAGCATGTTTTACATCGTTTCCAACTGTTCCTCATTCGGAGGGTCTGTCCCTTTTTTGAACCACATCTTTGTCCATCTCTTCTCTTCAGTTGTCCCTCTTTTTAGTCTGAGGTACAGTATAGATCTCTATAAAAATTGCTACTTACCTACCAAATGTGTTGTACTACTCTAAGGGCCAGATTCACAGAGCGATTACGCCTGCGTAACAGGAGATGCGTGGCGTAATCTAAATGTGCGTTTCGATGCACGGCATCCCCAGAACGAGATACGCAAGAAATCTACTTTTTTTTGTCCAGCGTAATTTCGTTAGGCGCATCCGTCCGCGCAAAACTGCACTAGACAGACCATTGATTTGCTAGTCAAATATGCTAATGAGGGACTTACGGGGATCCACAAAAGAACGTTGGGGCAGCGCAGGCTACGCAGTGTGCGCAACAGCAAAATGTCCTGTCTAAAATTAGACCATATAAAAGCTGATCTAAAATTAGAAAAATCGTCTACATGTCAGAGAAAGCAACACTGTTAGTGAGGAGCTGAGCAGTCACACGTGTTGCACAACAATCTGTATGCCAACATGCCAGTGGCATCCATGCTCATAGCTATACTACTGACTTTAGATGAGCAAAGAAGGAGGAGGGCACAGGATTTTTATTTTTTTTACTATTTATTTGCTTATATAAACTTTACAATTTAATCTAATCTAATACAATATTCTTATCTGATACAAGCCCCTCAATCTTCACTCTTCACGGGAGAGGATATACTGCACACGCATAGACATCTATGGCATGAGTGATTCTGAGGTGTCTCGCATCTTCAGATTCACCCCTCATGCCATCCTGGAATTAACCACAAGCTTGCAAGAGGACATCACCAGCCCAACACATGACACTACCCATGACACCCATGACAGCTACATATACAATCGGAGCCCCATCCCCACAGATTTCCAACAGAACATGTATGGGGACAGCTGGCTGGTTGGTGAGTAACATGGGTGGCAGGCATGACTGGACCTCCCCTCCCCCCCCCCCATGATGCACACATCACAAGGGACACATGCACTACTAACATCCTCCTGTCTTTTCCCTTCAAGGTGACTCTGCATATGCACTGGGACCCCATCTCATGACCCCATCTCATGCCAGCTCACATTATGCATCTTTGCACATTAAACACACACATTAATCATGGCACAATGAGAATGCATGCATGCACACCACTGTGGTCCCTAGCACACACACCCCACATCCTCATCACATTGGATTGGCACAAGCCACCACAAATGAGGGTGACACCCCTTTTCCGGCAGGAATGTCACCCCCACATTCCTAAATCATACACAAACAGAACCAAAAAAAAAAAATGACCAGCAAAAAAAGAAATTAGCCCAGCAAAAATATAATTTTACAAAAAAAACAACAAAGAAAACACATAAAAGACAAAAATCACATTGCAAAACAGTCCCCAAATATCTCAAAGACACGTCACAAACAAACAAATAAACGCTAACAAACAACAGAACAAAAGCACCTTGCTGTATAGGGAGGGATACAAAGGGATGTACTTTTGCAAAGGAAGTGCGTTTGTGTCTGTCTATTTATGCTGTCTGCGTAGTTCACTAATTTGCCCTAGTCCACTTCCAATTTCACTGATTGCGCTGTTCCCGAGTTGTGAGCATGCGCACAGAGGTGCTGACCATGGTTTCCTTCAAGCGCACATTCGCGAGCCGCCTTACGCCTCTGAAATAACGTTACGCATGCGCAAATTTCTGCGTAAAAGCGACGAGAATAGGGTGATTGTGCAGCTACATTGCGCAAGTCTAACGTAAAGGCGGTGCGCTACGCCGGTCCAATAATGCGCAGATGTACCTGAATCTGGCCCCAAATCTTTAATTCAACCTATGAAAGATTGCATTTGTTATTTTGAAAAGCCAATATAAAGGATACTGTACGTGTTGGTGGAAAAAAAAAAAACATTTGTGAGTTGAACAAATTTTTTTTTTTTTTTAATTTAAATCTAGACTGTGTAACTTGTGGTGTGGCAGGATAGTTTCCTCCACCTACATATATTGTGTCCCACTTTCTTATCTCAAAAGGTTTTAGGCCCCTTTCAGACTTGTGCTACTCCAAAGTCGCGTGATTTTGCTGCGATTTCGTGGCCGCAATTTTGACAAGACAGTCATATGACTGTGAATCTGACTTTGCCCCACGACTTGAAGTATGACTTCAATGAGCAGGGATGCGACTTTGATCCTCCAATAATTAGGGTGAACTCCACGACAATTTTTTTTTTAAACCCGGCATGGGTCCCTCTTCATGAGCATGCCGGGCCCTTCGGTCTGGTATGGATTTTAAGGGGAACCCCACGCCCAAGATCCATACCAGACCCTTATTCGAGCAACAACCTGGCTGTCGGGGAACTCCTGTGAGATGTTTTGCACACGGACGTGCGCAAGCGCATAACCTTTGCAATAGAATAGCACGCATGCGCGCAAATGTGCGTCAGAGCTCGCAATTGCGGGCACGTATGCACACGGATACGAGCACACGCGCGCACATACAAGCCTAATCCCGCTTGGCGCCAGACAGCCTATTTAAAGGGAGTCTGGGCTCTTGTGCTTTGCTGACTGATCTTCAGCTGTGTTCCTGAATCGTGCCCTGATCCTGTGTGTCTTCCCAGCATTCTGACCCGGCTTGCTCTTGACCTTGGCTCTGTGTTCTGTTACTGTACTGATGCGCATCCCTGACCCGGCTCCGTTCCTGACTCTGTCTATGATTTGGTACTTCACTGCCTGCTTGCTGACAAACCTGGCTATCCCTGAGACCTTGCTTCTGTCCATGTTCCTGGTTGCTGTTAACCCTCGGTTACCTGCCTGGCTGTTACCTGGTCCTGCACAGCTCATCATAGTCTGCTTCAGGCCTCTGAACCCTACCAAGCTGTTCTCCCGGGACCTGCTGCTCCAGGCACTCGTGTCCCTCTTGTCCTTCGGCTTCCTCTGTCTCACCTTCAGCGGAGCCAGGACAGGCGATATAAGAGAGGCCGACCTCATCAAATCAGTCTCCCACCTGATCCCTGACACTAGCCGGTCAGGAAAGGGGGTGGGGACGGCCCCTTCCCCACAACCCTAGCTGTTGGTTGTCGGGGTCTGCGGGCGGGGGGTTTTTGGAAACAGGGAACCCCCTTTAATAAAGGGGCCCCAGATCCCTGCCCCCCACCCTATGTGAATGAATATGGGGTACATCGTAGCTCCGGGGGTCTTCTTCCGACTTTGGGGGTCTTCTTCCGACTTTGGGGGTCTTCCGACTTTGGGGGTCTTCTTCTGACTTTGGGGGTCTTCTTCCGACTTTGGGGGTCTTACGACTTCGGGGGTCTTCTTCCGACTTTGGGGGTCTTACGACTTCGGGGGTCTTCTTCCGACTTTGGGGGTCTTCTTCAGACTTCTCCGGCCTCTTCTCACACTTTCCGGCATCTTCTCTGCGCTCTCCGGTTCTTCTCCCGCTCTCCGGTGCCTTCTGCTTGGCTCCTCTGCTATATTCTGCCTGCTCTTTTACTAGCGTTGGCCCGGTCTTCTCCGTCGTCTTCTTCCCTCTTCTCTTCTTCCGATGTTCACACGACACACTCTCCCGCTGTAATGCTGTGTGCGCGGTGCACAACGACTTATATAGGCATTCACTGGGTGATGTCATCCAGTGACCCCACCCCCTTATGACGTCACCGCCCAAGGCATGCTGGGACTGTGATGCCATAAGCGGTTAGAGTCACTGAGACCCCCCCCCCCCCCCCCCAAGCTGCCTAATAAATGTATTTAAAAACCTGTGTAGTGTGTTTAATTTTTTACACTTTTTTTATTCCAGGTGAATGGGTAGGTGTACGATGTACCCCATACTCATTCACATAGGGTGGGGGCCTGGGATCTGGGGGCCCCCTTATTAAAGGGGGCTCCCAGATTCTGATAAACCCCTTCGCCCATAGACCCCATCAACCAATGACGAGGGTTGTCAGGAAGGGGCCCTTGTCCTCATCAACATGGGGGCAAGGTTCTTTGGTTTGGGGGGGCGCAGGTCTCCCCCTTCTCCAGAGCACCCACCCCCTCATGTTTAGGGCTTGCGGCCTGGTACGGCTCAGGAGGGGGGGCACTTGCTTGTCCCCACCCACTTTCCTGGTGCTCGAGTAAGGGTCTGGTAAGGATTTTGGGGGGATCCCACGCCGTTTTTCCTGGGTGGGGTTTCCCTTAAAATCAAGTTCGCCAGGTTCAGGATTGTATTTACCATGATGGACTTTTAACCCCTTTGACATGTGTTAGTATAGTACATATCATAACTGCTTTGTGCATCCAGGTGGATTATACCTTGGTTTTTTTTAGGACAAATTGGCAAATTAGGCTTTCATTTTGTACTAAATGGTTATGGATATCTCCTGATTGATTGATTTATTTATTTATTATCAAAGGAAAACTAACCAAAACTATTTAAAACATATATATATTTTTTATATTTCGCTGTATATTTCTTGTTACTACCAGAACCTACCACCAAATAACAACCCAAAATAAATTCTCCTGCTCCTGGCGATCGTAGCGATACCACATATCTGCATGTTAGTTGTTTGTACCAGTAGTATAGCCCAAAAACAATATTGCATTTTTTTTCCTGTCCTACCTAAAACACACTGACACTGACAGAAAAGAAAAAAAAAAAAAGAAAATCCAAAATATTGTGACTCTGACCTTTTGATTCTTATTTGACCCAAACTCTAACCCTCATTCTGACCTAGATCAAGTCTTGATCTAGGTATTTTCTCTTTATTTCTCATGATTTATTTATTTTTAGAGAGAAACACAGGAGCGGGCTTCACAGTGACTGTTCACTATGGTAGCCAATCAGAGGCTACCAAAACTGGTAGCCAATCAGAGGCTACCACAGTGATCATGTTACCTGGAATCAGGAGTTTCCAGATCCCGATCATTAGCATGGTGCCCGGGGCTCTTGGTCTCTGTGCTGGGAGCGTACTGTGTGGCACGCTCCCAGCAAAAAGGGATATATGCATATATGCGACCCCATGGAAAAAATATAAAATTTAAAAGAAAAGAAAAAGCTGGGAAGTTGGAGAGAGACTTTACTCAGAAAGGAGCTGTGATCTGGACCTGGACCAGAGCTGTGTCATGCCTGGACTGGTAGAAGCTGTAGCTGTAGAAGCAGGATTGAAGAGACTGTTAAGCCAAACACCAACCATGTGCAGATCGCTGCCTTGAGGAAACCCTACAGTTGCAGGAGTGCATGAGTTGCACGCACCACTGCAAAATCTTTAGTTAAAGGGGGCCCTGAATCACAGAGCTTCTGTTACTCTCCTGAGTTGTCGCAGAAGGACGGTCACCCACACATGGTTACTATTGTTTAAGTTTCACCCTTGTTGCCAAGTGGACCTGCAGCATTCCTTTAACAGTGGACCCTTATCAGAGACAAATATAATACTGCCCCTTATTGCTTAAACTACCATTTCTTGATTGCCACTGTGGTTACTGCAAGCATGTCACCACCCTCTGCTCCCTTCTAGCAGGAACTCTGTCTCTATGGCGTCATCCATTTATGTTCAAGCCATTTAAGGAGGACGTTTTGCCACATAACTTCAACCTTTCAAGAGAAACACGCCTAACACCCCCCCCCCCCCAAAAAAAAAGTGACCTCTACCCACATTTCAACTAAAGTGACTCTTGGCTACAATTTTATATCTTAAAGTGACCCGTCCCACCAACTTCACATATTAGGGAGAACTGTGTCAACCACTTTGTCTCTTAAAGGGAATCATCCTATTTCTTTAAATCTTAAAGGGACTACAACCATCACTGTGCACCAGCATGAGAGCCCCAACTAAGCCTGCAGAAGAATAACCCTTCCAGGTTGTTTCACTCAGGGCTATCTTCCCAACAGGTCATGTTTTCAGCATTTCCATTAAGGGCTGGAGGTAAGAAACATGAACTATAACCAAAAAGGTCATGTTTTCAAAATTTCCATTATTTTGCACAGGTGATTTAAATCAGTTAAACTGCCATTTCATCTGAGGGAAATCCTGTAAACATGACCTGTTAGGATATAGAGCCGTGTTTCTCATTCTAGGCATTCTAGTCCTTAATGGAAATTCTGAAAACATGACCTGTTGGGGTATAAAGCCGTGTTTCTCATCTCCAGCCCTTAATGGAAATGCTGAAAACATGACCTGTTGGGGTATAGAGCCGTGTTTCTCATCTCCAGCCCTTAATGGAAATCCTGAAAACATGACCTGTTGGGGCGCCTTGAGGACTGGAGATGAGAAACACAGCTCTATACCCCAACGGGTCATGTTTTCAGGATTTCCATTAAGGACTAGACTGAGAAACCCGGCTCTATATCATAACAGGTCATGTTTTCAGGATTTCCCTGAGATGAAACGGCAGTTTAACTGATTTAATCACCTGTGCAAAATAATGAAAATCTTGAAAACATGACCTGTTGTGGTATAGAGTTGTGTTTCTCATCTCCAGTCCTCTATGCCATGTTAACAGGTCATGTTTTCAGCATTTCCATTAAGGACTAGAATGATAAACACGGCTCTATACCCCAACGGGTCATATTTTCAGGATTTCCATTAACTACTTCAGACCTGCGCTATCGTCGAATGATGGCTACAGCGCGGGTCTGAATATCCAACACGCCGTCTTTTGACGGCCGCCCCTTTGGGCGTTCCCAGCGCGCGCTGTAGAGCGCGCTGCGGGGAAGCCCTGTGTTGTCCGTGTCCCTTGGACACGGCCAATCACAGATCGCGGCGAACGGCCAGTCAAAGTGGCCGTTTGCGATGCGATCTGTGCGGCGAATGAGAGATGATCTCATAGATCATCTCTCATTGCTGTTTTACACAGAGACAGCATCCAGCTCTAATATAGCTCGTCACAGCTTACGAAAATACCCGATAAGGACTTGGGTAATCTCGGCGAAAATGCGGCGCCTGCGCACAGACCTAGGAGCTGACTGCGCAGGCGCCGTATATCTCCGAGTCCTATTTCGGCGTTTTTCGGAGGGCGTGACGCGCCATAGCCGTAGGACTCAGAGAAATACGCTGTCCACCACATGCTGGATCACATGGGAGGGCTTATATTTAGGGTGAACCACCTCTTTAAGTGGTTAAACTGACGTTTCATCTCAGGGAAAGCCTGAAAACATGGGTTTTTGGGTGAGAAGCTGTGTTCATCATTCTAGTCCTTAATGGAAATGCTGAAAACATGGCCTGGAGATGAGAAACACGGCTCTATACCCCAACAGGTCATGTTTTCAAGATTTCCATCATTTTGCACTGGTGATTTAATCAGTTGAACTGCTGTTTCATCTCAGGGAAATACTGAAAACATGATCTGTTAACATAGCCTAGAGGACTGGAGATGAGAAACACGGCTCTAAATCCCGACAGGTCATGTTTTCAGGATTTCCATTAAGGACTAGATCGAGAAACATGGCTCTATATTCTGACAGGTCATGTTTTTTGGATTTCCCTGAGATGAAAAGGAAGCTTAACTGATTAAATCACCTGTGCAAAATAATGGAAATCCTGTAAACATGACCTTTTAGGATATAGAGTCATGTTTCTCATGCTAGGCATTCTAGTCCTTAATGGAAATCCTGAAAACATGACCTGTTGGGGTATAGAGCCATGTCTCTCATATCCAGCCCTTAATGGAAATGCTGAAAACATGACCTGTTGTGGCGCCTTGAGGACTGGAGATGAGAAACCGCTCTATACCCCAACGGGTCATGTTTTTAAGATTTCCATTAACCATTTGTCCACCGGGCCTATTTTGGCACTTCTCTCCTTCATGTAAAAATCAGAATTGTTTTGCTAGAAAATTAATCAGAACCCCCAAACATTATATATATATATATATATATATATATATATATATATATATATTTAGCAGACACCCTAGGGAATAAAATGGCGGTCATTGCAACTGTTTTTCTCACACGGTATTTGCGCAATAATTTTTAAACGCCTTTTTTTGGGAAAAAGATGGTTTCATGAATTAGAAAATAAATCACCGATCACGTGCCGACAGCCGCGATTGCGGCTTTGTTTACTTCCGGGTACCGGGTGTGACGTCATAACGTCGGGCCCCTGACGGTCATAGAGATGACTGGTGACCATCTGGTCACCAGTCACCTCTATGGTTTCCAGGCATCGCCGACCGATTCGCTCTCCAGGCCCCCAATGGCACGGGAGAGCCCAGAGAACACCGGATGGAGGCAGGAGGGGGGACGTCCCCTCTCGCTGCCTATAAGAACGATCAAGCAATGGAACTGCCGCTTTGATCGTTCTTATCGTGCACAGAATCGGCGGCTGAAGACGGTGATATCTGAATGACTCCTGTAGCTGCACCCATCATTCAGATTTTCCCGCACAAAGTGGAGGACTTCATATGACGTCCTCCCGTGGACAAGTGGTTAAGGACTAGAATGAGAAACACGGCTCTATATCGTAACAGGTCATGTTTTCTGGATTTCCCTGAGATGAAATGTGTATGTCTGTGCTGACCTGATCCATAGCCCCAGTGGCTCAGTTCCCACAGCAATTATTGCCTGTTCCCCTGTATATATATATATATATATATATACTTTCCTCATATCATGTGTCATTCTACTTAATAAAAATATTTTTGGATTAACCATACAGTCAATATATTCGTAATAGCCTCTCTATCTTTCAGCCTTCCTTGGCTGAAAATAACCCCTTCTTTCTATATATGCAAATAGGGACTGAATTATTGACTGAACACATGATCTATTTATAGCCTCATGTCTTTAACCACTACGGGTCCGCGCTATTGACAGAATACGTCAGCAGCGCGGACCTGAGGCGCCGGGGTCACGTCTTTGGACGTGATTTACTTGTAATTCCCAGCGCGCGCCACAGGGTGGCGCACGGTGGGGAAAAACAGTCCCGACGCATCACCGAGGATTCGATGCGTGTACCCGGCGGCCGCGATGTCCGTCGGGTACACGCGATCGTCGGTGACAGAGCAGGGACGTGGAGCTCTGTGTGTCTCAATGCCAGTCACATTTATACAGTAATTAGTGCATATTTATAGCACTGGTCACTGTATAAATGTGAATGGCGCCAAACATGTGTCAAAAGTGTCCGATGTGTCCGCCGCAATATCGCAGTGAAAATAAAAATCGCAGATCGCCACCATTACTAGTAAAAAAAAGATCGTAAAAAAAAATCATAATTCTGTCCCCTATTTTGTAGGTGCTATAACTTTTGCGCAAAGCAGTCACTTATTGTGATATATATATATATATATATATTTTTTTTTTTATACAAAAATACGTAGAAGAATACGTATCGGCCTTAACTGAGAAAAAAAAAAAAAAATTAAAAAAAAAATTGGGATATTTATTATAGCAACAAGTAAAAAATATATATATATTTTTAAATTGTCGCTCTTTTTTTGTTTATAACGCAAAAAATAAAAACCGCACGGGCGATCAAATACCACCAAAATAAAGCTCTATTTGTGGGGAAAAAAAGGACGCCAATTTTGTTTGGGTGCCACGTCGCACGACCACGCAATTGTCAGTTAAAGCGACGCAGTGCCGCAAGCTGAAATTTCGCCTGGGCACGAAGGGGGTTTATGTGCCCAGTAAGCAAGTGGTTAATCTCAACCACTGTCCCTCTTGCCTACTCCTTTACCCCTCATTTTAGTCTGATCTATATCGTTTTTATCTTTCAAAAAGTGTTTCCCACTGCTAAATCTTTCATTCAATTTCTAAATTGCTGAATTTGGCAACTTTAAAAGCCAATATAAAACCATAGTAGTGGTAAAAAAGCATTTGTGGGTTTAACTAATCCTTTTTTTTTGTTTTATAATTCTTCTATGCATGAGGTACCTATGCATGACTGCTAAGAGGTTGGACTTTAACACCTACACACATGTATGCGGCAATGAGCAGCAGGTTACTGTGCTGAGAACATGCTCCCAGCACAGAGGCTTGGCTCTCAAAGACAGCTCTTGGTCTACTAACAAGGCCGACTTTAAGGCAGGGCAGAAGGGGCAGCTGCCCTGATCCCTGTCATTGTTGTGGGGCCCAAAGCAGCTGCCTCATACTTGCCAACTATCCCTGTTTAAATTCCCTTGTCCCTTGAAGTTTTAGTCCTTTGCTGTGTCCTGATATCTCAGTGTGAAGTGCTGCTACAATTGCTGCCCAGCTCTGAACTATTGTTGTGTACAGATGACTCACCTGAAGACCCTGTGTTTACATGTAAATAACCGTAATTCATATGTAAATAACGAGAGCATTCATATGTAAATAGCAGCATTCATATGTAAATAGCTGAGGCCGGCGGTATTTATATGTATATAAAGGCGGCACATCATATGTATATCATGCCCCTCTGCAGTGAACAGATGATTTGCTGTAACCTCTAGCAACCAATCAGTGAGCAGTATTACTGTACAGTAATATCTAGTAACCTCTAGAGCAGGGGTGTCAAACAGGCGGCCCTCCAGCTGTTGCAAAAATACAAGTCCCATGAGGCTTTGCAAGGCTAACAGTTACAAGCATGACTCCCACAGGCAGAGGCATGATGGGACTTGTAGTTTCGGAACAGCTGGAGGGCCGCCAGTTTGACACCCCTGCTCTAGAGACTAATCAGTGAGCTGTAACCTCTAGCAACCAGTCAGTAAGTGGTAATTATATGATGTAATCTCTGGCAACCATTTGCAATCACTGCCTGATCTGTTTAAGTATAGCTGATATTTATTGTATGTCTCAGAGCAGGTGGAGAGCAAAATTTCATGGGGGGGGGGGGGGGCAATCATTTTTGATGATTGTTCCCCCAACCATGTAACCACTCTGACAGCCAATCACAGTGATGACATGATTAGGCAGACCTTCCCAGCCCTGGGCATAATAGCCCAGGTAAAGCTCAACTCTGGGCAATGCTTTGAGCTGTGCCTGCACTGGACAGATCCATTGCTTGTTTGGTCTAGGGGTGAGAAAAAAGCTTATACTCATCCGATCCTTCATTCTATCAGAGAACTGCACTCCCCCGTGATCCAGTGGTGGACTATTCTTGGTCTATGGAGCCTGTTCTGTGCTTGATGACATCAGGAACAGTCCACAACTCAAGAGCACTAAAGCACAGGGGTGCCGGACATTGGGTAAGGAGGATTGGGTAAGTAAATCTCCTTTCTGCTCTCCTCTAGAAAAAAACAAGCAGTTAACAACCACACTGCATGGGAAAAAGAAATTTGCTCAGAGATGGGCTTTAAAAGGACGCACGGGCAGGTGGGAAGGGGTTACGGACCAATTTCTTATTACTAAGCCTTGTAACAAACTGGCAACACATTTAGGGTGTTATAAAAATCCCTCCCCAGATGCAAATTTTTGATTGCTCTGGGAAATGCCTCACTTCTTGTATGAGTGTCACAAGACCAGTAAGTGGGGGGAGACGCTTCCCAATTTGTTCATAAACTAGGGTGACCAGACATCCCCGGTTTCCCGGGGACAGTCTCCGGATTGAGGACACTGTCCCGGAGCCAGTCTGTCCCTGGATTTGTCCCCGTATTGCAGTGGAAAGGGGGCATCTGGTACTCTCGCCCAGCCCAGGTGCAACATTTTAGTGGGCCCCAAAATCATTACTGGGCCCCACCAAGTGTTCTGTGTTGCTCCCCCCCGCCCATGGACTCCTGTGTTCCAGCCAGTGCCATCTTTAGCGCAGGGCAAACCGGGGCACTTGCCCTTGGCCCAATCTTTGTAGGTGGCCCTGCGCTACCTGTGAATTGGGGCCCCGACCACGGCTTAGCAGAGTTCACAGAGTACACGGGAGGCAGTATTTCCGATCTAGTCAGCCATGAGGGGCGGACCGGGAGCTCCACAGACGTGCTGACCCCGCCCCATGTATCCTGTATGCTCGCAACAGAGCAGCTGCAGTTAGAGCAGTGATTAGAGTGAGCGCGTCAGTGGAGCTCCCGGCCCCACCCCACCCCCACCCCCTCTATACAGGCTGGGGAATACAGAGGTCCGGGGTGAGGGCAGAAGCTCCACTGACGCACCCACTCCAATCACTGGCTCTCACTACAGCCGCTCTGTTCCAAGTGGAGCTCCCGGTCCCACCCCTTCTCTGTTGGCTAGCACGTGAATACAGCCTCCTGTGTCACAGTCTCTGGTAACTTCATGCAGTATGTCGCAGTCTCTGGTAACTTCATGCAGTATGTCGCAGTCTATGGTAACTTCATGCAGTATGTCACACTCTGGGAACTTCATGCAGTATGTTACAGTCTCTGGTAACTTCATGCAGTATGTCAGTCTCTGGTAACTTAATGCAGTATGTCAGTCTCTGGTAATCTTGTGCAGTATGTCCACAGTCTCTGGTAATCTTGTGCAGTATGTCACAGTCTCTGGTAATCTTGTGCAGTCTGTCCGCAGTCTCTGGTAATCTTGTGCAGTATCTCCGCAGTCTCTGGTAATCGTGTGCAGTATGTCTGCAGTCTCTGGTAATCTTGTGCAGTATGTCCACAGTCTCTGGTAATCTTGTGCAGTATGTCCGCAGTCTCTGGTAATCTTGTGCAGTATGTCCACAGTCTCTGGTAATCTTGTGCGGTATGTGTGCAGTCTCTGGTAATCTTGTGCAGTATGTCTGCAGTCTCTGGTAATCTTGTGCAGTATGTCCACAGTCTCTGGTAATCTTGTGCAGTATGTCCACAGTCTCTGGTAATCTTGTGCAATATGTCCACAGTCTCTGGTAATCTTGTGCAGTCTGTGTGCAGTCTCTGGTAATCTTGTGCAGTATGTCCGCAGTCTCTGGTAATCTTGTGCAGTATGTCCGCAGTCTCTGGTAGTCTTGTGCAGTATGTCTGCCGTCTCTGGTAATCATGTGCAGTATGTCTGCAGTCTCTGGTAATCGTGTGCAGTATGTCTGCAGTCTTTGGTAATCTTGTGCAATATGTCCACAGTCTCTGGTAATCTTGTGCAATATGTCCACAGTCTCTGGTAATCTTGTGCAGTATGTCCACAGTCTCTGGTAATCTTGTGCAGTATGTCTGCAGTCTCTGGTAATCTTGTGCAGTCTGTCCGCAGTCTCTGGTAACCTTGTGCAGTATGTCTGCACTCTCTGACCCTCTGCTGTAGTATGTGTATTAATGTGTCGCTTTACTTGCTCAATTATTTGGGATTGCTCCACTGCTCAGTGAGTGGTAATGATGTGCATTAACCTATAGAATCCAATCAGTGAGCACTAATAATGTACAGTAACCTCTAGCAACCCATCGGCATGCAGAAATTATGTGTTGTAACCTCTAGCGACCAGCCAGTGAACGGTAAGTATAGGCTGTAACCTCTGGCAAACAATTGCAATCGCTACTTGATCTGCTGCAGTAAACTGATTTTGCGTCTATCTGGAGGGGGGGCCCCAAGAAAATGTTTGCCCAGGGCCCAATCAAAATTAAAGACGGCCCTGGTTCCAGCCTGTCCCCCATGAGCCCTCTGGTGCGGGCGGCCCATGTGCGTTTTAGAACAGCGGAGCTGAGGAGAGGTGCAGAGCGTATGGCGGCTATTAGAGAAACTCTTGGCTGGGGATACTGAGGAGCAGCTGGGTGTCGGGAACAGTACCTGGTGCTGATCCGATGGATTATCATGGAGGCCATGGAGAGATGAAAAAAATCAACTGATCTAGACTGTTCATGTAGGGGTGTGTGAGTAGTGCAGGAATCAGGTAGGTCAGTGTAGTGGTCAGTATAGTAATCAAATAGGTCAGAATAGTGGTCAGTATAGGAATCGGGTAGGTCAGTGTAGGAATCGGGTAGTTTAGTGTAGTGGTCAGTGTATGAATCAGGTATATCAGTGTAGAAATCAGGTAGGTTAGTGTAGTGGTCAGTGTAGGAATCAGGTAGTTCAGTGTAGGGATAAAGTAGGTTAATGTAGTGGTCAGGTAGGAATCAGGTAGGTCAGTGTAGTGGTCAATGTAGGAATCAGGTAGGCTAGTGCAGTGGTCAGGTAGGTCAGTGTAGGAATCAAGTTGGTCAGTACTAGTGGAAGGGGCTCAGGGAGTGCTAAAAGTCTGGCAGGGGGGTGAAAATGTCTTGCCTTATCCCAGGCTCCGACAACCTACGCTATACCACTGTCGGCATATATAATATGCGTATCAAATACTTTACCATTTGCCAATATAAAAAAAAAAATATGTCCCCGGATTTCATTTAAAAAATATGGTCACCTAATCATAAACCGAACTGGAAAACTGATGCAAATTGTAGCTCTTCCTCGCTCAATCCAAAACTAAAAACAGCTGTGCCTGGAATTTGGCTTTAAACTTTTGCTCTATTCACTTTTTAATTCAATAAGCTGGATAAAATAGTTTACAGACCAGCCGGTTTCCGAGCGCCAATATCGGCAAAGGCAGAAAAGTGATGTCATCCTTTAGACGCCGCAGGGGTCTATCAGATGAAAGCTTCTGCTATACAAAAACTTAAATTTTCCATGCAATGTAAACATTATAAAACTGTTCTCTAAACAATATCACACATTTAAAACAATGGCAGGTGACACGCAATGTGCGCAGTACAAGTGGGACAGGGAGGGAACTCAAAATAGCCAAAGATGTAGAGATCGGAGACACACAAATACACAAAAATATATAAATACTTGATGAATGACTTCACAACACAAAAGTATTAGGCCTCGTTCTCCGTCCCTGGGACTGGATGGCGTAACCGCAGGCCCTAAGTCTTTTTGAGTGGCTTGGGAGACATTGCTGGTCTGAAAACGTCCCCTGCAGGAAATAGAGAGACAGATATATTTTGGGATATAATTGTGCAAGCTTCTTACAATAGGAATAAATGGCAGGGGGCACTTCCCGTCTGTCACCCAGTATATGAGTGGCGACAGTTAAGGGTCAGGAAGTGCCCTGTCTGCGGCTCATAGGACTTGTGCGCTGTGTAATTCTCGTTCTATCCAAATAAGTCAAGAGACATGGTGTCAGAGTGCTGGAGGGGGAAAGGCAGCGTCGTGGGGCCGCACTGGATATGAGAAAAACATGGAAGACAGGAAGTACGTCACATACTGGCATGAGACAGCTGACTAATCCTCAGCATTCCCCTCTACATTGTCAGGAACAATCAGTGTTTGCTTTCTTTTTCTCTCTCATTTGTTTTGAGAAGTTTTCCCTTCTTTTTCATTATTTAACCCTGCAATGGCATTGCCAGCCATTGCCCTTGTAACAAGATACATTGTATTTTCAATCCGCATACATTTTACATTACCCATAAAATATATTGCTGAAACTATTTTCTTTTACATTTACAGCGTTCTTTTTATATTTACATTTTAGCATCTCATATAAAGATTTGTATGTGGTCGTTTGTATATTAAGCAGCCCTGTGGCTTTGTCAGGAAAACCCAGTTCATGCCGGTGCTCAAAAAAGTGTGCGTACAGAATGGTCCCAAGGACTACACAGAATCAGGGCCATGTGCGCATCTACATGTATTCATCAGCGTGCACCCTATTTAAAGCACTGCAAGACTCAAGATCATAGCTGAGTGATTGTCTGTCAGCTCCTGTGACCCGTGACCAGACCCTGCTAGTTCCCCAGTGCTCCTTCTGACGAAGCCAATCTCAATCCCTCAGGTACCTGACCTCTGGTTTGTTTCTTGGCTCCACACAATTTGCTTATCCTTTCATCTTATCTTCTGCCAATGTGCTTCTGACCTCGGTTTGGCTCCTGTTTACGCTCTTGTCCTCCAAATCTGTGCCCCTGCCCCTGCCTCTGCCCATCTTTTGCCAACGTCTGCTTGTCTGACCATATTCCTGCCTCCTGCTGTTGCAAGCCCAGTGACAACATCCAGTACAAATTTTTTTTTTCAGCTTCTACTCCATTGCAAGATCTAGTTATTTTGCTGGTCTGACTTACTTATTTCAGGCACCAGTGTCACTCTGTGTCCTGTTTTATCCAGTTATCAATCCTAGTGGACAAGCAGGACAGGAGGTGTAAGGGAGAGCCCTTATGAGTTCAGACTGTACAAATATATATTTGCCATCTGCCAATTGCATAAGTGTTTCTCAAACAGGATGCCACAAGCATGGAACCCAGTTTGCCTTGAATCAGAGTCATCAGTTGCAATGGTGAAGGTGGGCCAGCCACCAGCACCATGGCAAGCAGTGATGCTTGCGGTATGCACAGCGTCATTTGTTGCTATGGTGTTGGTGGCAGGCCCATCCACAACATGGCAACTCAGGAAGCTGATCCAGCGTTCAGGTGAGGACAGAAGTCTGGCTCCTTCAGACCTGCTTCATCTCCTGCCCTCTGGCACTCTGCTGGAGCAGATAGAACTCTTATGTGAGGAGGGGGCTGTGATTCGGGAAAGGGGCTCTGTGATTAGGGGGTACATTTTTGATAGGGGAACTTTGATGTGATGAGGGGGCCTCTGATGTCATGGGGGGACCCTGGGAGAATGAGAAAACCTCTGACATGATGGGGGAAATCTGACGTTAAAGGGGGCTCTAAAGTGTTTTCGGGACCTCTAATATGAAGGGCAGCTTTTGACACACACTTATTTTCATCAAGGTTGTTGTGTGCATTGTCTCAGGTTTCTCATTGATACATAAAATGTATGATTTCTAGACACTGGTGCCTCAAGATTTTGCATACTTTTACTGTATGTCATGACTATAAAAAGGTTGAGAATTGCTGCTTTAGATGAGTCAACCCCCATGTAATAAGGTAGCAGAGTTTTTTGAGGTTGGAGTGTGGAAATGTTTTTTGTGATTTTTCAGCAAACACTTCTTCAATGTCAGTTGTGCTGTATCAATATTCTCGAATGACCATGTTTTTCAAACTGACAACTAGCATGTAGCATCCTGGAGTTTAGGCAGGGTTGCCCCTTACAAATTTACTTACCAGGAGTAGTTGTCCTGGTTGATTGCTAGCGATCTCTTGATTTCTCCCTAAGGCCTCGTACACACAACCGGTTTCCTCAGCAGAATCCAGCAAGAAACTTGTTGGGAGACGTGTTTTGCCGAGGAAACCGGCTGTGTGTACATTTTTAGACGAAGAAACTGTCGAGAAACTCGACGAGCCAAAAAGAGAGCATGTTCTCTTTTTCCTCAACGGGAATTGAGAAAATTGGCTCGCCGAGTTCCTCGACAGCCGATCAAGGAACTCGACGTGGAAAACGACAGTTTCGCCCGATGAGTTCCTCGGTCGTGTGTACGCGGCCTAAGTTTGGTCTTGTTGCACCCTTCTCTTCTACCACCAGATGACAGGGTACTTAATGGTACTAGATACGAGAAGGACAAGACAAGGTCAGGTTATGGGTATATGGGGTATCTCAGCCAATGAGCAAGGTTTTTCTTGGATCCCTTCCTGCTGGGAGAGCCTATTTATTCGGATGAGGTTAGGTGATTTGTGTTCTGTGCCACCTGGACGGCTGTCTGGGTGGACGTATGTTGTATTGCCTGGGCTGCTAGGCCTGAGATTGGGCCTTTCCCAAGCACATCTGGCTGCTAGGCTGTCTGAGGGCCAATCCAGAAGCAAGAGAGCAGCGCAGAGTTGGGACTGCGGCTTGCAGTCCAACCAAAATGGAAAGTTCTGCTGGCCAGAGAACCTGTCGTGGTCGGAGGTAAAGGAGAAGCTGTCGCCAGTAATGAACTATCCGCCTAATTACCAGGGACCACACAGAGTAACTGAAGCAAGTACCATAGCAGCATTCTTACCAGACAGGGACGGTGAAGAATCTGAAACTTTAGTGGGAATCAAGCCAAAGGTCCAGCCAGTAGAGGTGGTGCTTGCAGAGCAGCCTTGTGTGTCAAGTCAGAGACCGAGCAGGCCAGTGGGGTGAAGCTTGAGAGGTATCTTGAGTGCCATGCTAGGGACCCAGCAGAAAAGCGGGGGTGATGCTTGAGGAAGATACCACCGTGAAGATTGGTGGAGCTTAAGGGATTCAGTGGCAGTGAATCTAGTGAGAGACTGGGAGCTCAGTGGGCCAAAGAACTACAAGGGGAGGTTGTAGTGAAGGAGAAAGAAACTGTTACGTTTGTGTTAGGAACTGTTAAAGACTGTTGCCATGCTCGTGTCTATCTAGTAAGGTTACTTTGTGGTATAAGCAAGGAAGCTGAGACTTCTGCAGTGTGTAAATGTGCTTTTACTATACAAAGATGCTGTACATACAAAACTATTACAATATTAGGAATACAATACAAGACTGACCGATATCTATAACAAGCAAAATGCCTAGCAAATAATCAGCCTATGGTCTATAACAGTAGAAATACACTTGAAAGTTACTTAACTCGGGTTCTGCATGTCCGTGATCTCCATTGCTTCTGGAGACCAGGCACCTTCTTGCATGAGTGGCTTCTGGTGTTAAAGCATGATGAAGTCCTTGTATCAGTCTCTACTGCTCCTTTTATTTGTCAACTTGTTACAAGCTCTGTTACCTTAACAACTGAAAAACCTACATCTCGGTAGCTTTAGTTTGAAAGGCACTCTCTAATGGCCCATACACATGATCGTTTTTAACGTCGGAAAAAAACTCAGACGGGTGTTTCCGACGGAATTCCGCTCAAGCTGTCTTGCATTCACACGGACACACCAAATTCTGACCGTTCAAAATGCAGTGATGTACAACACTACGACGAGCCTAGAAAAATTAAGTTCCATGGTTCTGAGCATGCATGTTTTTTTTCTTCGTCTGAGTTCCATACAGACGAACGGAATTTGCATTCGTCTGTATGGAATTTCCATGTTCTCGTTCTAATTCCGTCAGAATTTCCGATGGGGCATACACACGGTCGAAATTAAAAAAATCCATCTGACTTTTTTCATCAGAAATTCTGATCGTGTGTACAAGGCGTTACCTGTTTACTGTAGCTATTGTTTGTATAGCTACAGTAAACAGGTAAGCGAGTAGTAATGGCACATTTACACACTACAGAAGTCTCGGCTTTCTTGCTTATCCCTTTCATGACTAAGCCTATTTATGACATTTGGTGTTTACAAGTTAAAATCTGTATTTTTTGCTAGAAAATTACCTAGAACCCCCAAACATTATATATATTTTTTTAGCAGAGAATCTAGAGAATAAAATGACGATTGGTGTAATATTTTATGTCACACGGTATTTGTGCGGCGGTGTTTTAAACGCAACTTTTTGGGAAAAATTTACTTTAATGAATAAAAAAAAAATGAAAAAGTAAAGTTAGCCCAATTTTTTTGCATAATGTGAAAGATGAAGTTGCGCCGAGTAAATAGATACCAAGCATGTCACGCTTTATAATTGCACGCACTCGTGAAATGGCGTCAAACTACGGTACCTAAAAATCTCCATAGGCGACGCTTTAATTTTTTTTTACAGTTACCAGGTTATCGGAACAGAGGAGGTCTATTGCTAGAATTATTGCTCTCGCTCTCGCGATCGCGGCGATACCTCACATGTGTGATTTAAACACCGTTTTCATACGCGGGCGCGACTTCCGTATGCGTTTTCTTTGTTGCGCAAGCTCGCGGGGAGGGGGGCGCTTTAAAAAATGTTTTTTTTTTTTTTCTTATTTATTTTTATAATATTAAATTGTGTTTTTTTTTTTTACATTTTGATTACTTTTATTGCTGTCACAAGGAATGTAAACATCCCTTGTGACAGTAATAGGTGGTGACAGGTACTCTTTATGGAGGGATCGGGAGTCTAAAAGACCCCCGGTCCCTCCTTTACACTTCAAAGTATTCAGATCGCCGAAAACGGCGATTCTGAATACTGTTTACTTTTTTAAATCCGGCGCCGTTGACAGCCGAGAAACCCGGAAGTGACGTCATGACGTCGCTTCCGTGTTTACACATTGCAGGCTGAATCAAAGCCGCGTACGGACACGTCAGATCGAGGATCGGGTCTCCCGGTGGGACGGGAGGCCCGGTCAGAGCGACGAGAGGCGGCGGGAGGGGGGGTAATGTCCCCTCCCGCTCCTCCGGCATAACAACCGAGCGGCTTTTAGCCGCATCGGTTGTTATGTTTGGAAAGCCAATCGCCGGCTCTAAACAACGGTACCGGGATGATGCCTGCAGCTGCGGCATCATCCCGGTATAACCCCTGAAACCTGAGGACGCATATCTGCGTCCTGTCGGCGTGAAAGGGTTAAACCACAAAGTAGCCTTGCTAGATAGACGCAAGCAAAACATTTGGGGTGTTGTGTCGCGATCTGTGCTATAATTCAACTGAAGCAGACCTGTTTTTCCGTGTTGTGTTGTGCAGCTTGTGCTAGGTAAAATTCTGTGTAAGCTGTTTAGGAAAAGCAAGGCTGCAGAGGGTTCTGTTGGCCACAAGGAAGTGTGCAGCTTACTTATCTGGGCCAGAGACAATGAGTGGAAGCCTTTTGCTAAAGAATTTTTAAAGTGTGTGTAGCGCCCCCTTACTTTCTGTAGGGGCGTTACGCTGAAGTTAGTGGGGAATGGGAGACTTACGCAGCTCCCATTCACAATTTGTCAAATTCAGGCTGCTGTCATTTCCAGAACTGTCCTGTGGGTCGGTCTGCGCTCCTGCGGTGTGTTCCCACCCCTGGGCGGCAGCTGACGCTAGAGGGGTTCTGACTAGTTTTCCTCAGCAGCCAGGAGTTGGTTCCCTCGCTAAGGCATGCTGGGGGAGGCTATTTCTTTCTCGTACATCACGGGACACAGAGCGGCATATTCATTACTATGTGGGTTATATGGAGTACCTTCAGGTGTGGACACTGGCAATCTTCAAACAGGAAGTCCCCTCCCTATATAACCCCCTCCCCTAGAGGGAGTCCCTCAGTTTTTTCGCCAGTGTCTTAGGTGTTGGTCACGGAATAGCTTTGCTCCACATCCTTTGGGATTAAGGGCGGGCTAACCGGATCTGTCCAAGGAGCCTCAGTGCCAAAGTGGACAGTACCCGGGCCCCAAACCGTGGGGTTTTGCCTATAATGCTCCTCTTTGGAGGGCTGGACCCTGGGCCCAGGACTTGGAGTTTGCAAAAAACCATAAGATTCCTGTTTTGCCAGGGTGCTATATAGGTCCAGGACAGTGGGTACCTTCATAGGACCCCAGGGCCTGAAGGTCTACTACGCTACCCACGGAGATGGGAGAAGACTGGATCAGTTTGCTGGTCAAACATCCTGCAGCATGGAGCAGGTAAGGGGGAGCCTGCGGGACTTGGTTCGACAGCAGGCTCCCCGGGGTAACCTAAAAGGGGGGATAGCCTGAGTATGCTCTGCATGGGCAACCGTGATCACTATGTCTAAGAGACAGGATGACACCCTTTCTCCCCCCATCACTAGGCCCCCCTGTCTAAAGGTGTTGCTAGCTAACCTGCTGTTTCTTCCTAGAGGCTAGTAAAGGATCCTTAGGGGCCTTGAGAGAGTCCTACCTGTCCGGGAGTTTTGAATCTGCCGCCGTTTCTGCGCCATGGATCTCCAGCAGCGCGGCTCCTCCATGTTCTTCCTGTTTCCGGGTACGCGCGCGCGCGCGTGCACGCGCGCGTCTTATTGACGGTTTCGCGCCATCCAGACAGGAGGGCGGGGGGGGGGCGGGCCTGCGGCGTCATACAGGGGCGCGCCCTTCTGCTGTTATAGACAGCAGGTCTTGTCAGGGCTCAGTCTGTGGCTGATTTTTTCAAGGAGAGGACGCAGGGCGGCAGAACAGTGACTCCCGGTGGCGGAAGAGGGGTAGTACATATGGACTTTGTCCCAATGTCTTTATTGTTAAGCCAAAAAATCCCCCTTATTTGACAGCAGGTTGGAGGCTGGCAAACTTAAATTAGGGTCATTGTATATGGTCAAAGAAAATATATAATATATAATTATTTAAAAAAAAAAAAAAAAAAAAGACCAACATACGGGCCCATCAGTTTGTGGGGACACTAGTGATCTACTCTCCCCTAAACTCTGGAATTGTACTCCTGGCCACTACAGTCTGTTGTGTGGGCGGAGTCCCTCGATTTTGTATTATGGCTTCCAAGGGTTCGGGGTCAAAGGGTACAAAAAAGACCAAAAAACAAAAGGGTTCCCTTTCTGATTCTGATATGCCGATTCTTTCCCCGCAGCTTATTAATTTAAGAAGCGCCTTGGATGAGCCATTAGGGGGATCTGGTGCGGAGGCTGGCCCAGATCAGCCCAGCCCTGTGTTTATCACAGAGGAGATGCTAGCCGTATCCCTAGGGGGGCTAGAAGAGAGAATAGCAGCATGGATCGCTAGAGCTATTCCTGGTAAGAAACGGGTTAGATCCCCATCACCAGGGGGTGTATCCTCAGATGCTGAGATTCTCTCTCCGGAGGAATTAGAATCACAGGAGGATCAACTGGACCTGAACCAAGAGGGTTCAGGGATGGAGGGGTCTACCTCTGAGGAACCATTTTCAGACTCCCAGACAGAGAGACTGTGGGTACAGTCTTTGACGGACATGGTCCGATCGGCATTTAGTTTGCCATTGCCAGAACCTCAGGTTCCTCCGGTATCCTCTCTGGGCTCTTTGAGAGCCCCGTTAAGCAACGCAGTGTTTCCGGTCCATCCTCTCTTGGAGGAATTGATCTTTCGGGATTGGGTACGGCCGGACAGGGTTTTTTTCTGCCACCAAAAAGATTTGCGGTCATTTATCCCATGGATCACTAACTTGCCCGGTGGAAAACATACATATGTTTAAAGATCCGGTTGATAAAAGATTAGAAACACTTTTAAAAGCATCCTTTGCTACGGCAGGAGCAGTGGTGCAGCCAGCGGTAGCTGCAATTGGAGTTTGTCAGGCATTAAAAGACCAGACAAAAGAGATGTTAAAAGACATGCCTACCCAACAAGCAGAAGAGTTTGCTGACATTCCCAGAGCTCTGTGTTTTGCGGTAGATGCTATAAAAGATTCCATCCAGCAGGCTTCTCGTTTATCACTATGTTTGGTACACATGAGAAGGCTCTTATGGTTGAAGAACTGGGCGGCAGAACCCCCATGCAAAAAGCTTCTGTCAGGATTTCCCTTCCATGGAGGACGACTCTTCGGAGAGGATCTGGATAAATATATTCAGACTATTTCAAATGGCAAGAGTACCCTTTTACCGGTCAAAAAGACATTCCGGGCTCCTACATTTAGAAGGCAGCTTTTTCCTGTCTCGGGGCCCTCTAATTCCAGGCAGTATCGACGGCCGCCTGCGCGATCCAACGGTAACAGTAGATCGCAGGGACAAACCCCTGGGGGTAAGAAGCCGTGGTATCGCAAGCCGTCAAAGACAGCCCCTAAGTCTGCCTTATGAAGGGGCGCCCCCACTCTCACGGGTGGGGGGAAGGCTTCGTCTCTTCTCAGAAGTTTGGGAAGCCAAGATCCCCGACAATTGGGTCCGGGCATCTGTAACCACAGGTTACAGACTGGAGTTTCTAAGGTATCCTCCGCCTCATTTTCAAGAATCAAGGCTACCAAGGGATCCAGCAAGGAAGGCCTCAATGCTGGCAGCTTTGGATCACCTGCTTTGCCAGGACGTAATTATAGAAGTGCCAGCCCAAGAGCAAGGCCTAGGTTTCTATTCCAATCTCTTTGTCATACCAAAGCCCAACGGCGATGTCAGGCCAATTTTGGACCTAAAGAGGTTAAACGGTTATCTAAGGGTGCGTTCCTTCCGGATGGAATCCATCCGGTCAGCAGCCGCCGCGCTTCAGAAGGACGATTTTCTGGCCTCCATAGACATAAAAGATGCTTACCTTCATGTACCAATCTTTCAGTCGCATCAAAGGTTTTTACGCTTCGCGGTCGGGCAGCGACACTTCCAATTCAGGGCGCTCCCTTTCGGGCTGGCCACGGCCCCCCGGGTATTCACGAAGATCCTAGCCCCAGTTCTGGCCAATTTAAGAATCCAAGGAGTCACAGTCCTAGCATACTTGGACGACCTTTTAATTATAGATCACTCACGGACGGGTCTGCAGAAGGCAGTAAACCTCACGGTTCGGTACCTCGAAGAATTCGGCTGGGTCCTAAACCAGGGAAAGTCAGCATTCCAGCCTACAAAGCAGTTGGAATACCTCGGCATGAGGTTAGACACGGAACGTCAAAAGGTGTTCCTGCCCCTTGTAAAGATCAGGGCGATCAAGGGGTTGGTTCAGTTGGTTATAAACAAGAAAAGACCAACTATTCGCCTGTGTATGCGATTACTAGGCAAGCTAGTGGCCACATTCGAGGCAGTACCATACGCTCAGATCCACACTCGCGTCCTACAGGCAGCCATTCTAGCAGCCTGGGGCAAGAGGGCACATGCCTTAGAGTCCCCTTTGACGCTATCATCAAGGGTCCGACAAAGCCTGGCCTGGTGGTTGAACCCTCAGAACCTTCTAAAGGGAAGATCCTTCAGCCCTGTTGTCTGGAAGGTAGTTACCACAGACGCCAGCCTGGCAGGCTGGGGGGCGGTCTTCGAGGGGTTCTCCCGCCAGGGAACTTGGGTGAAAGCAGAGAGGCAGCTCCCCATCAATATCTTGGAAATCAGAGCTGCTCGCCTAGCCCTGTTGGCGTGGACCTCCAAGCCAGGCCGCTCAAAGGGAAGTGAACTTGATTTTTCAATGGGCAGAGGTTCATGTACCCTGCATTTCAGCGATATTCATTCCCGGAGTGGACAACCTGCAGGCAGACTTCTTAAGTCGCCAGAGTCTGTTGCCAGGGGAGTGGTCTCTGCATCCCCAGGTCTTTCAGACAATCTGCCAGAGGTGGGGAACGCCAGACGTAGATATAATGGCATCCAGGTTCAACAAGAAACTAGACAGGTTCGTGTCGAGAGCGAGGGATCCTATGGCCTGCGGAACCGATGCGTTGGTTTGCCCTTGGCATCAATTCAAACTTCTATATGCATTCCCTCCACTACAGTTACTCCCCCGCCTGTTGCGCAAGATCAGAGTGGAGCACAAGCCAGTCATTCTAATAGCTCCAGCTTGGCCCCGGAGGGCTTGGTACTCACTAGTCCTGAATATGGCAGTGGGAGACCCTTGGACTCTTCCTCTACAACCAGACCTACTCTCACAAGGTCCGATCCTCCACCCTACATTACAGCGTCTAAATTTGACGGCCTGGAGGCTGAATCCCTGATTCTCAGGGGTAGGGGTCTGTCTAGGCAGGTAATCCCTACCCTGATTAAGGCTAGAAAGCCGGTCTCCAGGGTAATTTATTACAGGGTGTGGAGGAACTATATAGGCTGGTGTGAATCCAAAAGATGGAATTGCCGCAAATATACTATTGATAGGGTGTTAAGTTTTCTCCAGCTAGGAGTGGATAAAGGCCTGGCACTAAGCACAATCAAAGGACAGATCTCAGCTCTGTCAGTGTGGTTTCAGAGGCCGCTGGCCACCCACTCGCTGGTAAAGACCTTCTTACAGGGGGTCTTGCGTATTAATCCTCCTGTCAAGTCACCAGTTTGTCCTTGGGACCTAAATCTTGTCCTGTCCACTCTACAGAAACAGCCTTTTGAGCCTTTGGCTGAGATTCCTTTACTCTTACTGACAAGAAAATTGGTTTTCTTGGTCGCCATAGTTTCGGCCAGGAGAGTGTCGGAATTAGCAGCCTTATCATGTAAGGAACCATATCTTGTTCTGCATAAGGACAGGGCAGTTCTCCGGCCCCATCCTTCCTTTCTACCAAAGGTTATATCCAAATTTCATTTAAACCAGGATTTGGTACTTCCATCCTTCTTTCCAAAACCTACATCTAGAAAGGAGGGGTTGCTGCATACCTTGGATATTGTCCGGGCCATGAAGGCCTATCTTAAAGCTACAGAAAAGATCCGGAAAACAGATGTGTTATTCGTTCTACCAGATGGCCCCAAGAAGGGGCAGGCAGCTGCAAAATCCACCATCTCAAGATGGATTAGACAATTAATCATTCAAGCCTACGGGTTGAAGAGGTTGCCTCCTCCGTTGTCGGTAAAGGCCCATTCTACCAGGGCCATGGGCGCCTCTTGGGCAGCACACCATCAGATCTCTATGGCTCAGATATGCAAGGCGGCAACGTGGTCATCAGTCCACACGTTTACAAGGTTTTATCAACTAGACGTGAGAAGGAATGCGGATTCTGCCTTTGGACAGGCAGTACTACAGGCTGCAGTTTGAAATCCTCGGGATCAGAAACACCCTTGGTTATAAAAAAAAAAAAAAAAAAAAGTTTTTTCTTGACTAAGTTGGAATTATTATTATGATTTGAGTTTATCTCTAAATTGAATCCTTCTTTGGAAGATGTCTCCCTCCCCTCATTAAAGCATTGCTTTCGGACATCCCACATAGTAATGAATATGCCGCTCTGTGTCCCGTGATGTACGAGAAAGAAAAAGGGATTTTTAAATACAGCTTACCTGTAAAATCCTTTTCTTGGAGTACATCACGGGACACAGAGCTCCCACCCCTCTTTTGGGTGACCATTTTGGGAGGCATACTGCTTGCTACAAAACTGAGGGACTCCCTCTAGGGGAGGGGGTTATATAGGGAGGGGACTTCCTGTTTGAAGATTGCCAGTGTCCACACCTGAAGGTACTCCATATAACCCACATAGTAATGAATATGCCGCTCTGTGTCCCGTGATGTACTCCAAGAAAAGGATTTTACAGGTAAGCTGTATTTAAAAATCCCTTTATCTGGGGAAGCCGCCTTGGCCTAAGGGTCGTTTTTTCTCTTTTTCTGCAGAGTCCAAATTCCAGGTGCGGCATCCACCTTCAGGGTGCGCGCATCCATGGACCCCGCAGCCGTGGCCTACCTGGCCGAAGTTGCGCACAATGCGGAGCTTCATCCTGACCTAGAGAGGGATCCCAGTAGATGCTGGATCCCAAACTTTTTCTCTAAAAGGATCCCAAGCTGGGAGCTGTACGATGGGGGATCGGCTTGAGGAGAACCCGGAGGCAGGTGATCCAATAGGGCTTGAACGAACCATCGGGGATCCAGTGACTGACTAAATTCATTGGGAGGACTCGCTCATTTCAAATCACACTCATCCAAGTAATAGGCCTGTGGCAGAGGCCCGAGCCAGGCCTGTGGCAGAGGCCTGGTCCTCCCAGCGCTAGCAAGTGACGTTTCGGCCGCCAGACCTGTGGCAGGGGTCTGTCCAGGGGCACTTTACCCATTCCGACTGGAGTGGCGACGAATCAAGTTCATCACTGCTGAGAGCAGGGCTGCTCTCTCTCTTCTATAGCCAAGGCCTGATACTAAAGCTCTCTCTCTCTCTCTGCTCATCAACCTTTCCTGTCCTGTACCATGTTGATGTAGGCCATGTTGGGCCTTGGAATAAAGCATTGAAGAAAACCCAACTAAAGTATCACCCCTAGACACCTGCAAGGTAACTCAACACGCCGATCCCACTTATACTCAGCGGCTCCTGAATGGGGTAGCGCTACATATGCTTCTCTTTTGAAGCTGACTTGGGGTGATAAAGTCTCAGATCATTTTGTAGATTTTAGCCTTAAGAGGTTGGATTTAAGTAAAAAAGAGAAGAAGACAGTGTCGACAGTAAGTTGGTACTTCCTTCATGCTATTTATATGGAATCGCTTAGAAGGGAGAAGGCAGAAGTAAAGGTATTAAAAGACCAGCTAGCAGTTTCTTCAGAGTGTGGGGAGATTAGAGAGCTGAATGCATGGCTAAAGACCTGGTGTAGGAAGGAGGGATTTGGGTTTCTAGAGCACTGGGATGACTTTTCATTGGGGTGCAACCTATATGCTAAAGATGGTTTGCACTTGAATGGAAGGGGGTCTGCTGTGCTGGGGGAGAGGTTTAGGGGAATGCTGGAGGAGTATTTAAACTAGACTTGAGGGGGGAGGGTGAACGTGAATTACATCGGGCACACAGGTCAGTTAGGGGTCAGACATTAATGGAGAGTGGAATGGGGATAGATGGAGGTGGGGTTATGACAGGTGACAAGAAAGTTCCCATGTTGCAAACAGCCATTGGAAATTATAGTGCCATTTGCACTACTAAAAATGATATGAATCATATGAAAAACGCCAGCGAAAAATGTAACAATACATTTAAGTGTTTGTTCACCAATGCCAGAAGCCTTCCAAGCAAAACAGGTGAGTTGGAAGCTCTGGTGCATGAGGAGAGCTATGATGTAATCGGTATTGCTGAAACTTGGCTTCAATCCTCACATGACTGGGCTATTAATATTCCTGGCTATGCTCTCTTTCAGGAAGACAGGGTAAAAAGGAAAGGTGGAGGGGTCTGTCTCTATGTGAGAAGTGACCTCAAAGCAAGCGTGAAAGAGGACCTGGTTGATGGAGAGTGTGATGAAGTTGAAGCATTATGGGTGGAACTGCATACAGATGTGCGTAGTTCAAAGTTAATCATTGGAGTTTGTTATAGACCGCCCAATGTTAATGAGGAGGTGGAGACTCGGCTCCTTGCACAGATGGAAAGGGCTGCAAGGGCTGGGACGGTGATAATAATGGGGGATTTTAACTACCCAGAAATTGACTGGAATAATGGAATTTCTGGGACAGTTAAAGGACAAAAAATTAAAAACCTATTGCAGGACAATTTTATGGTCCAGTTTATTGAGGCCCCAACTAGGAATGATGCTCTGTTGGACCTGGTAATCTCAAACCATGCAGAGCTCATTACTAATGTTCAGATAAAGGAACACCTGAGTAGCAGTGATCATAACATGATTTCGTTTAATGTAAACTATAAGCAAGAAATACATACAGGAAAGATAAAAACACTTAATTTCAAGAGAGCAAATTTTCAAAGCATAAGGACTGCTCTCCAGGGCTTGGACTGGGAGGGAATATTGGCACCGATGAACACAGAACAGAAATGGGAATTCTTCAAAAAGACTCTTTGGAACCTCACTGCAAAGTATATTCCCATGGGCAATAAGTTTAAAAGGCTAAAGATAAAACCTATGTGGCTCACGGTCAAAGTTAAAAAAGCTATAAACAATAAGAAAATAGCTTTTAAAAGATATAAAAATGAAGGAACACTAGTGTCGTTTAAATGTTACAAAGAATATAATAGAATATGTAAAAAGGAAATCAAGGATGCAAAAATTCAAAATGAACGACAGATTGCAAAAGATAGTAGGACAAACCCCAAAAAATTCTTTAAATATATTAATAGTAAAAAGGTCAAGTCTGAGCATGTAGGCCCTTTACAAAATAATCTAGAGTGGGTGACTGAGGACATAGAGAAGGCAAATTTATTAAATGCTTTCTTCAGCTCTGTGTATACAATGGAGAATGGGGGTGGGAGTGACACAGCCCCAAATCCACAATGGCTCAAAAGTGATATGGTCCAGAAATATTTAGACAGTATAAAGGTGGATAAAGCACCTGGACCAGATGGCATCCACCCACGGATCCTAAAAGAATTGAGCTCTGAAATTTCAAAGCCACTGTATCTAATTTTTAGGGACTCATTAATGACAGGAATAGTACCACTGGATTGGCATAAAGCCAATGTGGTGCCCATATTTAAAAAGGGAACAAAGTCTTTACCTAGTAACTATAGACCTGTTAGTTTAACTTCTATAGTTGGGAAGATACTGGAACGTTTAATAAAAGACCACATGGATGAGTTCTTGCTGGAAACAAACTATTTAAGCAGCAGACAGCATGGATTCATGAAAGACAGAAGTTGTCAGACAAACCTGATTTCCTTTTATGAAGAGGTAAGTAAAACCCTGGACAGAGGAGTGGCAGTGGACGTGGTATACTTGGATTTTGCAAAAGCGTTCGATACAGTTCCCCACACATGGCTCATGTGTAAGGTAAGGTCTACAGGATTAGATATATCAGTTTGTAAATGGATAGAAAACTGGCTGAAAGACAGAATTCAGAGAGTTGTGGTTAATGATTCTTACTCTGGTCCAAGGTTATCAGCGGTGTACCCCAAGGTTCGGTGTTGGGTCCCTTACTTTTCAATATATTTATAAATGATATTGGGTCTGAGATCCAAAGTAACATTTCTGTTTTTGCAGATGACACCAAGCTATGCAGTGGAATAACGTCCTTGCAGGATGTCTCCAATTTACAAGCCGACCTCAATGCTCTGTCTAATTGGGCGACTAAGTGGCAGATGAGGTTTAATGTTGATAAATGTAAAGTTATGCACTTAGGGGCTAAGAATATGCATGCATCATACATGTTAGGGGGAGTACAACTGGGGGGATCTGTAGTGGAGAAGGATCTGGGGGTTTTAGTTGATCATAAGCTCAATAATGGCATGCAATGCCAAGCTGCGGTTTCCAAAGCAAGCAAAGTCCTTTCTTGTATTAAGAGAGGTATGGACTCCAGAGATAGAGATATCATTTTGCCCCTGTACAAATCATTAGTAAGACCTCATCTGGAATATGCAGTCCAGTTTTGGGCACCAGTTCTCAAAAAGGATATCGGAGAACTGGAGAAAGTGCAGAGAAGGGCAACCAAACTGATAAGAGGCATGGAGGAGCTCAGCTATGAGGAAAGATTAGAGGAACTGAATTTATCTTCTTGAGAAGAGGAGAATAAGGGGGGATATGATCAACATGTACAAATACATAAGAGGTCCATATAGTGAACTTGGTGTTGAGTTACTCACTTTAAGGTCAACACTGAGGACAAGGGGGCACTCTTTACATCTGGAGGAAAAGAGATTTCACCTCCAAATACGGAAAGGTTTCTTCACAGTAAGAGCTGTGAAAATGTGGAACAGACTCCCTCCAGAGGTGGTTCTGGCCAGCTCAGTAGATTGCTTTAAGAGAGGCCTGGATTATTTCCTAAATGCACATAATATAACCGAGTACTAAGTTTTGTAGGTAAAGTTGATCCGGGGTAAATCCGATTGCCTCTCGGGGGATCAGGAAGGAATTTTTTCCCCTCCGGTAGCAAACTGGATCATCGCTCTGCTGGGGTTTTTTGCCTTCCTCTGGATCAACTGTGGGTATGGAGTTGGGTGTATGGGATGTACTGTGTTTTATTTTGTTTTATTTTATTATTTTTTATGGTTGAACTGGATGGACTTGTGTTTTTTTTCAACCCGACTAACTATGTGACTATGTTACTATGTACGTTAAGGTGACCAGATTTTTTAAATTAAATCAGGGGACATTTTTTTTTACTAGTAATGGCGACAATTAGCGACTTTCTGCTCGTCGCTGCCCGCCTCACAGCCTGTCAGGTCTTACTCCCCTTTCCCCTGGCTAATACTGGGTGGGGAGCGGAAGAATATCACTCCACCATGAAAGACAAGGAGATAAACAAGCAGGCAGCTGGCCAGGACTTGAGCAAAGGCAGAAGAACATGCAAGCGGAGCTGAATGGGCATGCACCCAAAACTGAAGAAATATTCCCTCCTCTCCGACCAGCACATGATCATCAGAAAGGGGCACAGGTAATGGGAAAAATACACCCCCCTAAGCTAGTAGGAACGGTGGAGTGGGGGGGTGTAATTCAGAATAGTTTTTTTTTTTTTATTCTGCACTGACTGTCTTTGAAATTTCCCTAGCCTCTGTTCAAATCCTATCCGGGGACAAAACTGAGGACAGTGTCCTCAATCCGGAGACTGTCCCCTGAAACTGGGGATGTCTGGTCACCCTAGTGTACGTTCAACTGCTAGTGTAGCCCTCATAACTGAATCAATTAATGCCTTAAGAAAATGAAAGGGCCATAAACCTGTTGGTAAAGCCAGGGTACGTGCCATTGTCACATCCCAAAACTGGGATTGTGCGGATGTTCTCTCCTCAATTGATAGTGAGGATGAGGAGATAAAGTTTGATATTTCAGATGATGATCTGCTAGTGGGAAAGAAAAAGTATGCAAGACCTCTCATTACTAAGCATAGGAAATGGCAGCATGATAGACAGGATATGGCAGATGGGGGGGTGCATTATCGCAACCCCAGATATGTTGAGTTTGAAGAAGTATGGGAGTTTACACAAACTGAACTCCATGAGCTGGCAAAACAATACAAACAAAGGTCTGGGAGCCCCTTTTGAGTTGGCTCCTATGCTTGTGGGATGAAGGGGTATACAGTGTTTTGTCGTCAGGTTAGGAAGCAATGGTTATGGGAGTGTTAACCCATGATCCACAATTGCGTCAGGCAATGTGAAAAGCCAGAGAGTTCAGTGTGAATTTTTCACTGTTAGACCTCGTGAGAGATGGAATAGTCTGAGTATATGCTAGTCCTACTGATCTGGAAAATACCTAATCCTGGAGATCAATAGGAGAGTGGATTTCCAGGGTACGCAAGATGGGTTGTATAATCTGATAAAATACATTTCCAGAATGGCTGGGTCCAGATATGGAACCCTTTACGTCTGCTCTGTGCTCTAAACTGATGAAGGGGTTAAGTGTTCTCTAGGAAGTGATTCTTACTATTAGGGGGCGTGGCTACACGTGACACGTCACTGATGACCGTTCCCAAACACGGGGAACAGTCATCAGTGACAGTGTCACTAGGCAGAATAGGGGAATGCCTTGTTTACCCGCGGCCGCACTCGCAAAGTACGTCCCTTTAAATCTGCGGGCCTCGCGAGTGCGGGTAAACAAGGCATTCCCCTATTCTGCCTAGTGACACTGTCACTGATGATCGTTCCCCTAACAGTAAGAAACGCTACCTAGAGAACACCTAACCCCTGCAGCGCCACCTAGTGGTTAACCCCTTCACTGCCAGTGTAATTTTTACAGTAATGAGTGCGTTTTTATAGCACTGATCGCTGTAAAAATGACAATGGTCCCAAAATGGTGACAAAACTGTCCAATGTGTCCGCCATAATGTCTCTGCCCCGATAAAAATCGCTGATCGTCACCATAACTAGTAAAAAAAATATTAATAAAAATGCCATAAAACAGTCCACTATTTGGTAGACGCTATAACTTTTGTGCAAACCAATCAATAAAGACTTATTGCAATTTATTTTACCAAAAATATGTAGAAGAATACGTATCGGCCTAAACTGTGGAAAAAACTGTGACCCACCTCTGTACATTTAATACAGTTACAAAAACATTGTATAGTATGCATGTCTAGCACTGTCCCCGTAGGGCTTGCCGAATATTGACTTCATAGGCCACTCTCTGGTTACCTGCAACTGATTTCTCATGCCCCTTTCACACGAGCGGTTTTCCGGTCGAAAAAAAACTGATGGAATTGCGCTCAAGCCTGCCCTGCATACACACGGTTACACAAATGTTCTGTGAATTTTTGATTTCCAAGAACACGGTGACGTAAAAGACTACCACGAGCCTAGAAAATTAAGTTCTATGCTTCTGAGCATGCGTTGATTTGTTTCTGAGCATGTGTTGGAATTCTGCTCGTTGGGATTTGTACACACGATTGGAAATTCAGATCATTTTTTTTCCTGATGGGGGAAAAAAGAGATCCTGCTCTCTATCTTTTTCCAGCAGTTTTCCTGTTGGAAAAAGTCTGATGGAGCATACACACGACCAAGATTCCCGACCAAAAGCTCTCATCAGACTTTTTTCAACAGGAAAACTGCTCGTGTGTACAGGGTATAATAGTTCCCACTTAGGTACTGAGGGTTCCCACTTGGTTGCTTAGGGTTTCTCACTTTGTTGCTAGGAGTCCCATCTTGGTTGCTAGGGGTTCCCACCTGTCCCACCCTTACTTCTGCTTGCTCGTTACTCAATTACCAGTCCAGAATATTTGTGTTTTTGTATTTTATTTTGGAACTTGGATGAGAGAAAGGATTAGTGGAATACTCCATCTGGAACTATTCACAAAGATAAGCACAACTCTCACTTGGCCTCACCGGATTGCTAGTAGTAGCAGTCAAACTGCTTTGACCATACAGCCACATGTCTGGAAGGGTTAAGTGTTCTTACTCTCACTAGCAGTAGAGTCAGTGCACTACATTATCTTCAGGACACTTTCTAGCATCCACTTTACTGACATTTGTCTGCTGACTCTTCTAGCTGAAGGGGGTGGTTCTCACTAGACCGGGCCCCAAAGACACAGATCTGTACTCACAGTAGGCAGAATCAGATCCTTACTGGTGTCTCCCACCCAGTCAGCATTGCAGGACCTCTGGGTTCAACTTCTCTCTCTCTTTCTTGGCCCCTGGGTCATCCACCCAGGGCCGCAAGGCCTCCTCCACGGAGGAGAGAGCAACCGCCCCCTCCCTCCTGGACTCTGTTTTCCAAGTCAACTAACCCTGAACATATGTACTCCTGGCTTTATATACAGTATCCCAACATGCAATGCAGTACTCAGCCAATTGCGAGGGCTGTAACGATGCCTGTGCACTCATTTGTCAGGTCCCCTCCCATTGTCCAATATGCCTCTCTATTGGACCAGTGAGAGACAGTGAGAACAAGCTGAGCTCGCAAGTCGGCATGTCACCAACGTGATGAGGTGCACGTAGCACGCTCACGCTGAGGGAACGGAGGAGCCTCGCCTAAGCCCGGAGCTGGAGGAAGAGGAAGGAGACGGCGCGACCCGGAAGAACTACGGGACGGAGGATGGATGCCGCGAGAGACTGCAAAACTGCTGTCCCCTTGTTACCTGACCGTCTGCCCCCTCCGCCTAGACAGCGCGGTAAAGCCCCTCACCCCCTACATCCCACAGCAGCTGTCGAAGAAGAGCACCCACCGAGCGCAGCTGTGCGGAGCGGATGACACATCGATTGGGTAAAAGCTGACGGGCGGGTAAGACCGCAATCTCCCCATGCCAGACCCCTGGCGGAATCAGGTAAAACGAACTTGCGATTCCCTCCTTGCCTGTAACTACCATACTATGAACGGGTGAGGCGGACAGTCCTTATCTGGTAAGGGCTCTTCGGAGCCAAAAAAAAAAAGGGGGGAAGTTTCCAGGCTTAAATATATATGGACTATGCTTGTAAGAACTGTTTGTTGTCTGGGGCCGAAAAACAGTGCGTTGCTGGTTAAACTGCTTTTATTATCATCTGCATAGAAGTAATAAGGCCCCCCCTCATGGTTTATGTGACCAGGCTCACAGGCATGGTATTATAGCCCCACTTGGTGCTTGACAAAGGCGGATGGTGCTGGAGATAAACTCTCACTGCCTAACCCAGTAAATAGAAGGAGGTAGCAGCAGTGGCAAAGGGTCCTCGGTCATTTCGTGCGTTTGGGGCAGACCCCCCTCCGTGCATTGGGGTTATAGGTGGCTAGTATGACGTGTAAATGTAAACGACATAAAGAGGCATAATATCTACTGTGGCGCTCAACAGTAGGCTTTAAGGGTAGAAGACAGGGTACAAGCACTGGGACCTGTCCCTCCCCCTTCCTTACGCTGGACGCGGGTTGGAGAGAGACGGTCCTTGGGAATAAGAGCTCTCCTCTGAACCCCCCCCCGGGCAAGCAATAGGAAGGACAAGGTGAGGTCTCAGAAGAGAAATTGCAACATGTGCAAGTAAACTGATCAATAAACCCAGTAAACAAGGAAAGCCCCTATATCCCTCCTAAAGCTGGGGAAAAGAATTAGGACTGTGAAGAAACCTAACATGAGCAAAACAACTAGGGGTACCACCCCGAAGATACCTAAGGAAAATGCGGCTACCAGCACGATCAGACAATATATGACTCAAGATGGAAACATCAAAAGCCCTCAGGCCTCGTACACACGATCGGACATATCCGATGAAAACAGTCCGCGGACCATTTCCATCGGATATGTCCGATCGGGAGTTTGATCCGATGGCGTGTACACACCATCGGATCAAATTCCCCGCCGCCGGATGGCGCGGTGACGCGGCGGTGACGTTGACGCTGCCACGTCACCGCCACGGCACCGCACCAGGAAGTTAAACACTTCCGCGCATGCGCCAAATCCATTCGGCGGCGGCGCGGCGGCGGTGGGGGACGACATGTCTGCTGGTAAGTGTACTAACCAGCAGACATGTCGGGCGGACAGATTCCACCGGATGGATTTCAAAGCATGCTTTGAAATCTGTCGGGTGGAGAAATCTGTCCGCTAGCCCATACACACGAGCGGAGATGTCTGCTGAAACGGTCCATCGGACCGTTTTCAGCGGACATATCCCCTCGTGTGTACGAGGCCTAACACTACAAAAAAATAAAAAAATAAAAGGAGAGACCAAAAAAGGAGCAGGAGGATCGAACAGCACAAATACTGACATATCAATAGAAGGGGAGCAGGATGTAAGCCACATCGAGGAAGTAAGAGCAGATGCCCAAATGCCTACAAAGAGCGACATGAATATCATGCTAAAGAGATTGGAAGATGTAATAAGGCAAGAAATTAGGCAGGAAATCAGCACGCTGAGGCAGGACCTAAGCCACCTCTTAACATGGGTGGAAGAGATGGAGACTACAAACGAACATCAAGCCCTGGAAATCAACCAATTAAAAGACCAACATTGCATAATGAAACAAAATCAGAGATTATTACAGTACCGTCTTGAAGACCAGGAAAATAGAAACAGGAGACAAAATTTAAGGATCCACTCAATCAAGGAAGAAAAAGGGGAGGATCTAAGAAAAATCATGAATGATCTCTTTTTGCCCATCTTGGAGAAAAACCCTGAAAAACCCCTCAAAATAAAGAGAGTCCACCGGATAGGACAATTAAAGAACAGAGAGAGGGAGTGGCCAAGAGACATTATCGTAAGGTTTAGAAATTACGAAGAAAAAGCGGAAATTTGGTCACTACTAAGAAGGCGGCCACCCTTGAGTTTTAAGGGAGCGGAGATCCAGATCTTCACAGACCTCGCCTGGGAAACTTTGGTAAGGAGGAGGCTGCTCAAACCACTGCTGGAGCAGCTGCGTTTGCAGAACATTAAATATCAATGGGGCTTCCCAGCGTGTCTCATTGGGCAGAAAGAGGGCATCTCAGCAAAGCTAACATTCCCAGAGGAATTAGAAGCCTTTTGTAATAAGCTAGGCCTCCCCACACCTGAAATACCAGGATGGGTAGACTAAGTAATAACATAACACCCATGACCAAAAGTAAAAGATTCCGGTGGGTCTGGGGGGAGAGGGGGTGGGATGGGGCGGGGGGACGGGGAAAGGCGGGAACGGAGGCTTCTCTTTTCTAGCTCCCGGTCATCCCCCCCCCTCCGGAGCTCACCGGAGAGGGGGGGTGGTGGCGGGGCAAAACCCACCTCAAACAAGAGAACCGTGGGAAAGGGAGAATGAGGGATCCATGGTTCAGAGGCCCTTTTGTCTTGTGGGCCCAGGGTGAGGGGGGTAGGGGGGGTGAGGGGGGTAGGGGGGGTGTGGGGGGGAGAGGGAGGGGGGAAGGGAATGTGACTCCCAACAGGAGGTGGAAGGGGATTTATCGCTGTAGAATAAAAAAGAGATGGCAGTAATCAAATTTCTGTCTTATAATGTTAAGGGTTTAAATTCCGCGACCAAAAGACATAGGGTGACTGAAGAAATTAGGCAATATGGCGCCGACATAGTTTTCCTTCAAGAGACACATCTTTCCTTAGACTCAAATGTAAAATTAGTCTCCTTTTCCTATCCAGTATGGCTTTACGGGCCAGGGGCGTGGCAATAGGGTTTGCAAGGGACATGAGATGTATTGTGGAGGATAGAATAACAGATCCCGAAGTAAGATTTTTATTTTTAAAGGGTAAATTCGGAAGTACTACCTACACACTTGCGAATATATACGCTCCTAATGCAGGGCCTGTAAAATACCTGAATAGGATCCTGAACAAACTAAAATTGTTTTCCGAGGGCTACACGATAGTGATGGGCAATTTTAATTCCGGCATAAACCCGGGAGTCGATAGTACGTCCCGTGTACAGGGGAAGAATTGTGTGTGGTTACAAAAATGTAAACGGAAAATGCATGAAAGCCAGTTGGTGGACGTATGGAGGATGTTACATCCAAGGATACAGGACTACACCTTCTCCCCTGTACACGGGACCTACTCTAGGATAGACTATATCCTAGTAGACCATAGGCTACTAGATAAGGTGGTAGAGGCTAAAATCGAAATAACGACCCTTTCGGATCACGCCCCAATAACCATGACAATGGAAAAATTTCCCCACAACAAAATCGTACACCTACCTGGCACCTAAATGAAAATCTGATAAGAGATGAGGACGGGGCGAAGAAGGTGGAACAAGAACTCAAACAAACGATAATGGGGAAATTTCAGGCGCTACCCTATGGGAAGCGCACAAAGCTTATATTCGAGGAATACTAATTGCCGAGGGGGCCAGGAAAAAAAAAAGAGGAAAGTAGGAATTATGTGACCCTAGTTAAAGAAATAGCGCAACTGGAACAAGTACACAAAATCGAGAGAACGCAAGAGGCCTACCATAAGTTAATGTTAAAAAGAGAGGAATTTAGAGAGGTTCTAGAACTAATAACAAAAAAAAATGTAACAGCATAGTAAAGGAGAGATATATCTGGGGTAATAAACCTAGTAGACACTTGGCGAAAATGGTTAAAAAAAAGCAATCTAGAAACTATATCGAGAAGATAAAATAAAATAAAAAAACAGAGATTTGGTATACACCACCAATGAAATAGCAGAGACCTTTAAAGACTACTACCAAGAGCTGTACACGATTGATCAGGGGGGTCATCAAATCGGAGATAAAGAGACTAAAACCAGAGATTTTATCTCAAAATCAGGGATATCTAAGATAGAGGAAATAGATTTAATATGGACAAACCAATAATGGAAGTAGAAATCAAAGAAGCTTTAAATAATACGAAGGCGGGAAAAAGCCCAGGCCCAGATGGCTTCATGGCCCTGTACTTTAAAAAATTTGGCAATATTTTGATACCTAGGCTATGTAAATATTTCAATGGGCTGGGTTTAGAATACGAAACAAGTAGGGAAGCTCTAGTCGCTTCAATTACTATCATATTAAAAGAAGGTAAGGACAGTTCGCTCTGCTCAGGATATAGACCAATATCGCTTCTGAATGCAGATATCAAAATATTTGCAAAAATCCTAGCAGAGCGACTAAAAAGAGTTATGACAATGGAAAAAGAGCACTCCTCTTAATCCAGAAGTTAAAAATAGACAGGGTTCCAGGTCTACTCATGTCGGTAGACGCCGAAAAGGCCTTCGATAGGGTAGACTGGGGCCTTATGTTTAAAACCCTAGAGGCGATGGGCTTCGGGGACAGGATGATTAGCTGGGTGAAAACACTCTACCACCATCCTACGGCAAAAATTAAAATCAACGGCACCCTATCTTCCCCCTTTGAAATGAAAAATGGGACGCGTCAGGATTGCCCCCTGTCGCCCCTCCTCTTCATCCTGTCCCTGGAGCCCTTGTTATCTACGATTAGGAATAACCCCAAAATCAGCGGGGTAAAAGTCGGGAACGAGGAACACAAACTATCGGCGTTTGCCGACGATATTTTATTCTATATTACTAACCCCCAGACAACTATCCCATCTTTAGCAAAGGTACTCCAACAGTATGGCACCATCTCAAATTTCAAAATTAATGAGTCAAAAACTGAAATTTTGAACATAAATTTAAATAAAAAAGAGAAGATTATTAGAAGGAGATGTGTATACCCCTGGATAAGAGTTAAAATATCTAGGTATAAAATTAACAAGATCAGAGAAGGAAATGTATAAAATAAATGTTATCCCTTTGTTAAACGAGATCAAATCAGATATTAAAAAAATAATAAATAAACCAATCTCTTGGATAGGACGTATTAATACCTTAAACATGTTCTTGGTTCCTAAGATCCTCTATAAATTCCAAATGATGCCCATAGCCCTTCCCCAACAATTTTTGAGGACATTGAACTCAATCTTGATGAACTATGTGTGGAAAAACAAAAAACATAGAATCTCACTAGCAATCTTAAAACAGGAAAAGATCAAAGGGGGACTTGCCGTGCCGGATATAAGAGATTACTATAAAGCGGCAGTATTGTCTCGGGTAGTAGAGTGGGCCAGAGATCGACGAGAAAAAAGATGGGTACAAATAGAAAACTCACAATTTAAAGCACAATTGAGCACTATAATATGGATCCCCGCACAATATAGAGCACTAAATAAAAAAACTTTCGACATAACACGAGACACACTGAGATTATGGGATAGAGTTCACAAAAAAATAGATGAGGGTTACAACTCACCCCTCATAAATTTGAAGGAAAACCCATACTTTGCACCGGGGGAGGAAAAAATTGGGGGGAATTGGATTAAAATAGATAAAGTACACTTAGGTGAAATAATAAATGAGGGTAGAATTATGGGGTTTGAGGAGTTGAAACACAGGCCAGAAATCTGGATTCTGGATGAATGGCGGTATACCCAGCTATGCCACTTCGTGCAACACCTTCCGCACCCTCTGCGGACGAGCTTAGAGCTTACCCCGTTGGAAAAACTGTGCAAAAAAGAAAATTCAAAAGGCACAGTGTCGAAACTATACAAGATCTTGTTAAAGGTGGACGCGCTGGTGGAGCCGCCCTTCGTCCAGAAATGGGAAAGAGAACTGGGGTCATTAAGAGGGGATAACACTTTCGAAAAGTTAATGAAATTGACCCATTCTTCTTCTGCCATCGATACAAGAACCGCGGAGTCCAACTACAAATGTATCTCGGGCTGGTATGCCACGCCAGATAAAGTGAGTAGATTCAGCGTAGGAGAAGCTGGCAATTGTTGGCGGGGATGCCCTGAAAAAGGAACTATTTGTGGTGGCTGTGCCCAAAAATTAAAAAATTCTGGCAACAAATCATAGAGCAAATAAAAGAGATTACGGGGAAAGAAATAAAAAATGACCCGTGGGCAGTTTTATTCCACGGTGGGCAAGCGGAGATAACAATATATAAAAAATCTCTCACACCCCACCTCCTCAACGCAGCAAAAAGGCTTATTCCTAAGAACTGGCAGAAAGTAGAAACACCAATGATGTGGGAATGGATCAATGCGGTGGAGGAGACCTATAGAATGGAAGAGCTGAGGGAGATGGTGGAGGGGGAAAATCAGGTTTTTAAGGAAAAAAAGTGTACAAAAAGTCGTGGAGCTATGTGGAAAACCTGAGGGTAGACAGTTATTGGAACTAGAAAACACAAATTAGAAAACAGAAATACAATTAGTATAAAGAAGGTCTCCTCTTTCTTGTTTCCTGGTGGGGGTCACGTGGGAGGGGGGGGGGGATGGGTGAATGTTTAAAAGACTGGATAGCCGAACAAACTATCCATTGCCAAATATTATAAAAAATATTGAAATAAAAAAAAAAAAAAGGAGGCAAAAAGCTTTTTCGATACCACAGATGATGCAAAACCATTATGGAGACAAAGGAAGCAAGGATTTATGAGCTGCTCTCCAGTTTCTAGTTTAAGGCTGACGTGGTAATAAACAAAAAAAACAAGCTGAGCTGCACCTGAGTACAATGAGCAGACCTAACCAATAGATCCTGCTCCATGGTAGGCAGAGTGCACTCAAAGTTTTACCTGACCATATTTCTGGTAAGCAGAAAGACCAAACAATATACTCTCCTTTAGCACCTACCTAAGAGGGTGCCACACATGTAAAATTATTTTAAGATGGTATGCCCCAAAGCTACAGGACTTATGGAAACAGGTTTTTGTCTTAGGGGAGTTTTTGGGGTCCTGGTGTCCCAGACTCCCAGAATTGCTTTACTAAAGAAAGCCGTAAAACTTACCACTTGTGGAAGCAACTTTCAGTCTCAATATATATGTTTAGGTGTAAGATGTCTACACTAGGGTGACCAGACATTCACGGTTTTAGGGGACAGTCCCTGGATTGAGGACACTGTGCCCGGACCAAGTCTGTCCCCAATTTTGTCCCCAGATTGGATTTGAACAGGGGCTGGGACAATTTCAAAGACAGTCAGTGCAGAATGAAAAAAAATATTCTGAATTGCACACCCCCTGCTCCGCCACTCCTACTAGCTTAGGGGGTGTATTTTTTTTCCATTATCTGTGCTCCTTTCTGATGATCATGTGCTGGTCGGAGCGGAGGGAATATTTTTTTTCAGTGGCCATTCAGCTCCACTCGCATGTTCTTCTTCCTTGGCTCACGTCCCGGCCAGACTGCCTGCTTATCTCCTTGCTTTCCCTGGTGGAGTGATCTTCCTTCGCTCCCCACCCAGTAGTAAGTAGCCAGAGACAGGGCTGTCTTAATGAGAGGGCACACCTGGGCACTGCCCAGAGGCCCCAGCTGCATGGGGGGCCCTTGCCCTTTTCCCAAAGCAGCTGATCCTTGAGCCCGGGCTGCTCTTCCACATCCCAGATTTCCCCCCAGCACTCTGACCCCTCTACACCCTAGATATTTACTACCTACTTGATTTCTGTTTACCTGCACTCTGACCCCTCTTCACCCTAGATATCTCCTACCTACTTGATTTCTATTTACCTGCACTGTCTCCATTGTAGGGGGCCCCAGAGCATCACTTTGCCCAGGGGTCCATGATGCTATGAAGACGGCCCTGGCCGGAGAGTAAGACTTTGACAGGCTGTGAGGGGGGTGGCGATGGGCAGAGGGTCGCTGATTGCCGCCATTACTAGTAAAAAAAAAAAAATGATGGCACAGTGGCTGCGTTTGATGGCATGGCACAGTGGTGCAAATTGATGGCACAGTGGCTCCGTTTGATGGCATGGAACAGTGGCTGCGTTTGGGCACATTGAGACTGCAATATTTTTTTTTCCTTTGCGCCCCCCCCAAAAATTTTTTAGCACCAGCCGCCACTGGTTACAACCATAATAGTAAAAGTTATTTTAGGATAAACACTACAGTGATAACTCCGAACATCCCCACTCTGAAAACACATGATTTTCATTTTAAACAGAAATATAACAGTTTAGGGTCTTGTGCATTGGTACTGGTATGAAGAGGATAAGTGTGAAGTATAAAGCGATAAGTAGGAAGAGTTAATAAATAATGTCTGTGGGAACTCGTCAGATTTTGGCTAGAGACTCCAGATAATCATTTTAATTCCTGGCAGTTTCTGGACCACACAAAGTTCTCATCTGCTCATGAGTTTGGCTCATCTACTGGCTTGCTGGCCATTGTAGTGACATCAATGCACTACTCCAATCACCCATAGGCCAGAAAGGAGAGAGATGGGAGAAGGTTCTCCTCTCTGACCACTAAGGATATGTTTTGCTAGGGGGCGCTGAAGACATCAACCTACTGCTTAGGCCTAGAGTAAAAATGAAATGGTGGAAAGAGCAGACTGAGCTGTCCCAATATTAGTGATATTTGGTCAGACATTGTCCAAATTTGTCCATGTGGCCATATTAGGTCGATGATCCCTGCCTATTTGTTACACACGGCTGTGAGGCATGGAATTCCTTGGCTGCAGATGATTGGGAGAACAGCCTGCTGTCGTGTGACAGTTTCCCATGGGTTTGGGTCACCTCAGTTTAGCCTGAACCTTAGCTCATCACTAATCTTTAGAAGGAAATTGCCATTCCAAGCCCAAAACCTCTAAAGCACACGCCCTGATGAAATCTTCAGGTGCAGGCTCTGCAACAAATTAGGGAGCAAAGACACAGTCCTGGCCGCACACCATTTAAGGCATCTTTATTGCAGATAAAAATCCAATACAGTCTCTCCATATTTAGCAAAAGCAGGGACATACAGCTGACGCGTTTCACACCATGTGTTGGTGCTTAGTCATAGGCAGAGTATCATGGTCTGATCGTGTGTATTTATAGGGACTGGTAACCAATCAGTGGGAAAATATATTAAAAAAAAACCCCTAAACAATCAGACCTTGAAATAGAAACACCTGTGTAGCACTACCCCTGAAGGAGCTGCTGGTTTGTTTTGGGTGGCATGTTATCTCTGTTTCTCCGCCGTCTAGAGTACTTGATGGGAGTTGTAGTAAATGGTATGTACACACAACAGGTGTATTTTGTGTGCTTTTATTACCTAGCCCGGTAAAAACAATAAAACTTGGTGAAGAGTAAAGAGATAGCAGAAATGAAGAAGAATAACAGATTCAGGTGTATGTAAATGGAAAAAAAACGTCCTGCTTCCAACGACAACTTCTGCTTCACCACTCTAGCCAGAGTGGGTATAGCGCATCTGGACAGGCCCCTCTCACCAGCCTGGCAGCCAGAATGTCACTCGGAACTTGGGGTTAAGTCTCTGCCACAGACCCTCCCAATGGTTGAAAATAATGGAGATAATAGTGGTCCGCAATCCTTAACAGATTCAGCACCCGGATCTCCTTCAGGTAGTTTTGGTTAGGGTACCGACTGATAGGCGACCAATGTCCAGTCTCTCAGTACCCAGTTTTCCTGGTCCCCGATGGATGGTCAGGCCCCTCTGTATACCCTACTATGATTAATAAATATGTAAATTTTACCCTATACCCCCACCTTGTTCATGGCCTCATTTAAAGTCCCAAACTCCCTTGATTTTTTGCTATTGAACCCGGGATGGAGGCACAATACAAGTGTCTCATTTAAAGTCCCAACCTTTCCCCCATTTTTATCTTGCTTTAGGGATGGAGGTCCATGGACAGGGTTGGCAGTGCTCCCCTGTCACCCACGTGGGAGGTATTGATGACCCCAAGGACAATATTACATGTCCTGGGTCCTTTGCATCTTGGACACAATCACTTTGTGTCCTATGATGCTCAGCAGCACATTTGCTTTGTGTCACGATATGGGTTTGGTTTGCTGTTCTTGTATATCCAGGTCCGGTCTTTGCCTGTAATCCGGGAGCTGCGATGCTTACCGTGTGCTCCCCCGCCTCCTTTTCCCCTCTGTTTTCTGTCAGGGGCGGTGAGGAATCACCTTAGGAATGGGGGGTGGGTGGGCGCCCCCTACGCATCGGCGCCACACCTCCTGACTCACATGTGACGTCACCAGTAGCGTCACGATGTGGGTCACGTGTTCCTCTATCTTAGCCGGTCCAGTTGGGGAATATGGGTGCTCTCCACACGCGGATATCCCGTGTGTCAGAGTCCCTCCCCACGGTGGCCACGCCTGTGTGACGCTGGTACATATCAGCGTGCACACGGGCAGGTCAGCTGTACCTTACCTTCTCCCACGCAGTCTAAGTGCTACAACTTCCAGGACAGGTATATCCTGCCTTAACAGTCCAGTCCTCACCAGTTTAGGATGCAGGTAAGCCATATCAGGCCCCCTAATTTTTCCCTCTACCAGCTAATTTTTACTCTAACTCATTGTTTATGAGCAATTGAGGATTGTCCCTGTTACTTGTTTATTTTTTCATTAGCTATACCCTCTGGCCATTTGGATATTATACATATGGTCATCTACTTTACTCTATTACTTAGATACCCTTATAGATATATTATCTCTATATTTGCTCATCCAATATTCATTTGTATCCTTCATATCTTATCAGGATACTATTATACACTTCTTATGTATTCTTTACTCTTAGGCCCCATACACACGAGCGGACAGATTTGTTCAAATTTGTCCGTCCGACAGATTTGAACAAATCTGTCTGCTGGGATTTTGGTTTGCTCGCGTGTACACACGAGCAAACCAAAATCCCCGCCAGCAGAGAGCACGCTGACGTGTCGGTGACGTGGCGGTGACGTTGATGCCGCCACGTCACTGCACCAGGAAGTAAAACACTTCCGCGCATGCGCCGAATCCATTCGGCGGCGGTGCGGCGGCGGTGCGGGACGACATGTCTGCTGGTAAGTGTACTAACCAGCAGACATGTCGGGCGGACAGATTCCCACCCGATAGATTTCAAAGCATGCTTTGAAATCTGTCGGGTGGACAAATCTGTCTGCTCGGCCGTACACACGATCGAATCTGTCTGCTGAAACGGTCCAGTGGACCGTTTCCAGCGGACAGATTTGATCGTGTGTACGAGGCCTTAGACTCCCTTCAGGTATCCATGACCGATGAAACACTGTATCCAACATTGAATATTGGCACTCTGGGCTTGCGTCTTATAGGGGGTGAGGCTATGCGCCCTGCCAGCACGCTGCTCTTTTGTACCTCCGCTCCCGGGACAGGTAACCTTTTGGTCCAGGCTCTTTACTTGTCACATGCCACTGCAGTTGTTCCATGTAAGTAATTTAGGTGGGGCTTATCCGCCCTCTTCCTATTATGATTAGTTACCATCCTACTCATTCTATTCTACTTTTATCTTAGACACATCCAATTATCTGCCCCTGATGAGTGGTTTACACGAAACGCGTCGGGAAATTTAAGATACAGACATGTGACAATATCACATCAACGACTCAAAATTATCGTACTTACCAATCATGATTTCACTGTTCCAATTTTTTTTTTTCCTCTGCAAGTGCTGTTTTATTTATTTTTTACAATCTATGTACATATAATAATCTCTGGAAATGTATATATGTATTACTGTGACCACTACGTGGCGCTAGGTTACCATATACTTTATGTACCCTTGTTGCTGATTTTTACTTATGCACAGAACCATGTGATTGTAAATCTTATGAAATTATATTTATTACAATGTTTTTTCTATCAGTAGTTCTTGTCATTGATATGTGCTGTATACCCTACTATGATTAATAAATATGTAATTTTTACCCTATACCCCCACCTTGTTCATGGCCTCATTTAAAGTCCCAAACTCCCTTGATTTTTTACTATTGAACCCGGGATGGAGTCACAATACAAGTGTCTCATTTAAAGTCCCAACCTTTCCCCCATTTTTATTAACCTCTTAGAACACCAGCCTCTCTTGGCACTCCTCAGGCAGACTCTCCACCGGACAGCTTCCTCCAACAGGACGAACAGCTCAGGACCTCGTCAGATTGGGAACCCAGTTGATCACTGGGCCCCAGCGGCAGATCAAATGTTCAGGAACCAGGAACACTGCGTAGCACACACCCCCAGGCCCAGAAGGCCATTTGCCGGGGTGCCGTGGTATGGCTACCCTGAAGGTGGGCGCAACACGGGAAGAAGATGGCATCTGCCCCATAAATACCCCTCCCAGCATGCACAGCGAGGCAGACTCCTCCTGATAGGCTGCTGGGAAGAAATATCCAAACCCCTGGCTCCTCTACTGCCACCTGTTGGCCTGGGTGGCCCACGACCCCAGAAATGACAGCAGGAACCCACAGCACAACCAAAGCTAGGACGGAGGCTCCAAATTTAAAAAGATTAACCTGGTCAGAGTCACTTACCTCTCTAACCCCTCTAAATTTACACTAACACCGGTTCTGAAAAGTAACCAGGTGCTACACCTGTAGGGGGGGGGGGGTAATATAGTAATATATATAGCTATAAAATAATAGCATATCCTTTGGTGATAAATAAAATCTAACTGATTTAATACAGATGTTCTAAATACAATTAATATACAAATCATCACTTAATAGAAAAATCGATCATGAACATACAGTGGAACCTCAGATTGCGAGTAACGTGGTAAATGAGCATTTCGCAATACGAGCACGGTATTTTAAAAAATCGGGACTCGGTTTGCGAGTGTTGTCTCGCAAAATCAGCACGATTCAGGCCAAAGTGGTGTGCAGTACTGCTTTTGGCCTGAAGTGGGGGGCGCCGGAGCCAAGCAGAGCTGAGCTTTGCCGATTGCAGGCGATCTGCGCCATTCGGAAATGCACAGAAAGGCCAGAGGACAGCACAGCTGACCTCTGCTAATCTCAGGTAGGAAGTCTTTTTCGAGGTTTGAAGTGTCCTCTGCCTTTTCGGAATGTTTCTGATGCTCTCCACATCCCCGCCTCTGGCCGCATGCAGTATTGCATCCCATTGAAGCCAATGCAGAATAAATTGTTTCCATTGACTTCGATGGGGAAACTCGCTTTGATATGCAAGTATTTTGGATTCTGAGCATTCTCCTGGAATGCATTATGCTTGTATTCCAAGGTTCCACTGTATTACAAACCATAATTCAAAGTGATTATCTATAGAAATGTTGTATTTATTTCAATGACACATTCACAATAAACACACCATGCCCTATCGAGTCTATACATTTTACTCATAGTCCTATGGGTCCATATATTGTGCATCCATACTCTCTACAAAAATGCTGAGATCTTAAAAAACAAAAAAATGGTACTCAATCGGAAGGTGTGTGAATATGTGAAAGTGTGAAGAACCCTTATGCCCTGTACACGCGATCGGATATCTGATGGAATCTAATCTGATGTATTTTTTCATCGGATATCCGATGAAGCTGACTTTCATCAGTCTTGCCTACACACCATCGGTTAAAAATCCAATTGTGTCCAACGCGGTGACGTAAAACACAACGACGTGCTGAGAAAAATGAAGTTCAATGCTTCCGAGCATGCGCCGACTTGATTCTGAGCATGCATGGATTTTTGACCGATGGATTTCCCCACAGATGATCGTTTTTTTGATCGTTTGTTTTAACCATAAGAAACATTTTTAAACTGGTTAAATTTTTTTTCACATATGGGAAAAAAACTGATGGGGCCCACACAGGATCGGTTCGTCCAATGAAAACGGTTTATTGGTCCGTTTTCATCAGACAAATCGATTGTGTGTACAGGGCATTACTGTGTTTCCAAAAAAACAAGGTGGGTTTTGAACTTGGAGAAGAAGAACTACGTGGATCAGTTTGAAGATGTGTATGTGACTTCTATGGATCGGTTATACTAAAATAGGAAAACAAGGATCATAAGGGATAGGAGACATAAGGACAAAAGGACAAAAAATGAAAGTGGTAGTATATGGGCGTAAATGGACAAGAAAAGATTATCTCATTTCCCTGTGCCTTTGTAGCTTGCGAGAAGCCTTTTTCCATTTACTATAGAATTGGAATTGAGCTACAACATTCCTAAAGATAATCACTTTTAATTTTGGTTTTAATTATGTTTATTATCCATATTTCTATTAAGTGATTATTTGTATATTAATTGTATTTAGAACATGTGTATTAATCAGTGAGATTTTGTTTATCACTGAAGGATATGCTACTAACTTATAGTTTTATCTGCACAAAGTCATTTGTTCTTTAACTACTTCAGCCCGGAAGAATTTACCCCCTTCCTGACCAGAGCACTTTTTTTGCGATTCGGCGCTGTGTCGATTTAACTGACAATTCCATGGTCGTGCGATGTGGTACACAAACAACAAATTTGTTTTCCCACAAATAGAGCTTTCTTTTGGTGGTATTTGATCACTTCTGCAGTTTTTATTTTTTGTGCTATAAACAAAAAAAGAGCGACAATTTTAACCACTTCCATACCAGGCACTTACGCACCTTCCCGCCCAAGCCAATTTTCATTTGAATGACAATTGCGCGGTCATGCTACACTGCACCCAAACAAAATTGGCGTCCTTTTTTCCCCACAAATAGAGCTTTCTTTTGGTGGTATTTGATCACCTCTGCGATTTTTTTTTTTTGCGCAACAACTAAAAATAGAGCGAAGATTTTGAAAAAAAAATAAAGTTTTTATTTTTTTCTGTTAATTTTTTTGTAAATGAGTATGTTTTCTCTTTCAATTACGGGCACTGATATGGTGGCACTGATGGGCATGATGAGGTGGCACTGATGGGCACCGATGAGGTAGTTCTGATGGGCGCCAATTAGGTAGCACTGATGGGCACTGATAGGTGGCGCTGGTATGGGGCACTGATGGGCACTCATGGGCGGCACTGATGGGCACTCATGGGCGGCACTGATGGGCACTCATAGGCGGCACTGGGCACTCATAGGCGGCACAGGTGGGCACTGATAGGTGGCACAGGTGGGCACTGATAGGTGGCACAGGTGGGCACTGATAGGTGGCACAGGTGGGCACTGATAGGTGGGCACTGGGCATGGATTGGCACTGACAGACACTGGGGTGGCACTGATGATCACTGAGGGGTGGCACTGATGGATCAATGTTGCCAATCAGTGCCCATGTGTGGGCACTGATTGACATCATTTTTTTTTTTACTGCCCCCTTTTTTTTTGTCCTTTTTTTTTGTTGTCTTTTGTTGTCACCGATCGCCGCTCTGCGCTTCCCCACGGGCGCGCGCGGCATTAAGATCGTGCTAGACGTTTGAGAACGGCTAGTCACGATTTCATAACCACTTCCCGGCTGTAAATCTGTTATTGGCCGGGCGGGAAGTGGTTAAAAAAAAACCATATTTTTTACTTTTTGCTATAGTAAATATCCCCAAAAAATATATAAAAAAACGAATTTCTCAGTTTAGCCCGATATGTATTCTTCTACATATTTTTGATAAAAAAAAAAAGCTGCTGGCTCTGATAGGCACTTCCACATAGCCAGCCATCTGCCGTTATTCAGCTGACCGGCACTTGATGTCCGGCCAGCTGAATAATGGGCGGCAGCGGCGAAAATATACAGATTTATACAATGCATGAATCTGTATGTAGCGCTACCCGAAGGAGCCGCTGGTTAATTTGGGATCTACTCTCTTTGACTTTGCTCACCCCTGTTTAATTGGCTTGAACCCTCCCTTGACACATCAGAAGTCTGTGGAGTGAGATATTGTGACCTCGGCTGGGCTGGGGTCAGAATAACTGGCACACAATATGCAATGACAATATAACAGTGAATTACCTGGTGTTATGGAAGGTCCTTCCAGATGAGAGAAATACACTCCACACAGTGAATATATTTTGATATAAGAAGGTAAGTTTACTGTAATGAAACTTGAGGAAGACGGGCATAGAATCTAATACAAAGACAACTGATACAGTAACAAGTCAGTCTGATTAGCAAGAGCCCTTGCAAGAATCAGACTTGTAATGTAAGTAAAAGAGACTGTAATCCTAAGAATGGTACCATCCACTTAAACTAAACGGGCAGTCTGTGCTTATGAGCGCCCTCTAGCGGGCAGTTCTGCGGGACAGTAAATGTCCACGATGCAGCCGGTTGGTGCACGTTAGAATTTGTAATCCACAGAGGGCAATTGATCAAAGAAAGTTGATTAAGCAGGGTATACTGAACAGCACGTTGGCGAATTTATCACCGTCCGGTGTTAGTTACTTTGGTGTAAATACTGCAAACAGCGCCGGCCCCTTAAAGGAACACTAAAGGTTCGTTTTTTATTAGATCAATTGATTGCTGTAAGCTAGAGCATTTAAATATCACTTACCTCGTTTTTCCTTTTGACTTCCAAAATACAGTAATCCAGGTTAAAAAAATGCCATTTCCTGTCTCTCTTCTTGCTTTCCACCAGCACCTGCATGGTGGAAAGCAGAATGTGCTCACCCCCTCCCTATGACTACAGCCCTGTGTGAAGATGCTTTCTTAACCCTCATAGGCATGGAGGCTAAGTCTAATAGGAACTGTAGTTCCCATTAGGCCGTGATGTAGCAAGAATGAATGCGCACCGCAAACCAGGAAGTCAGTGAGAATAACGATTCAGGAGTGACGGAGGTGAATGAAACAGCTCGATTTCAACAGGTATGAAACTAGTTATAATGCAAAACATTACTTTTTACTTTATCAGCTACGGTCAGACTTTATTTAAGAGGAAAATATTTTTGTCTTTACAATCCCTTTAAGTCTGAACTGAGAGCCTGGAGAAGGTGGGGTGGTACTGAAAAGTCTACCTAAGAGGAGAGTTTAGGAGTTGAGCATATGCTCCCTCACCCGGCAGGCCGATCCGCCTGTATTCCTCCCAGAAGGTGCGTTGACAAACACTGCTCTTCACAGCACGAACGTCCCGGACGATTGTCAGCCGGGCTGCCTCTTCGAACTCTGCATACGCAGGCTGGAGACTGGAGATCTCTCGTCCTTCCAGGTGGCTAGTCTCTCGGTAAACCTAGGCCCCGGCTCTTCTGGCCTAACCACACGACTTTCTCTGTCAGCAGCTCCGCAGAGGAGAAGAATCTGGATCCGAGCGAGCGAAAAAGCGCCACTCCCTCTCTTCTTATGTTACCTCCCCCACAAGTCTGTGCGGAGGCATCACATGTTCCAACAGGCAAGGCATTGCGGGAAATGTAGTTTGTTTCTCCTAAGAGTCAATGGAGTCCATATCTCCCTCTACTGGTAATCCCGCAATGCATGACTTTACAACAATGTCTAACTTATTTACAAATTATGCATAAAGTTCCAGCTGGATGGCCTGTCATTAGACTCAGGCCGCATACACACGTCCGAGAAACCCGACGGGTGAAACACATCGTTTTTCTCATCGAGTTTCTTGTTCGGCTGTCGAACTCGTCGAGCCAAATTTTCCCATTCCCGTCGAGCAAAAAGAAGACATGCTCTCTTTTTGGCTCGATTAGTTTCTCAACGTTTTTTTCGTTGAGAAAACACACGACCGGTTTTCTCGGCAGAATACGTCTCATCAAGTTTCTTGATGCATTCTGCCGAGAAAACCATGTGTACGCGGCCTCAGACAGGGTGATCCCGCTACATGTATATTTTAGTGGCTGTGCGACAGAGAGCCAGAGGGGACGGCGCTACTTTAATAATATGTACTTGCCAATTGTTATCTTTTAAAAAAAAAATGTTTGCTCTTTAAATTAAAAAAATCTTATATATCATAGTTGATATTATTTAATCTCATTCTGCACCTTAACCACTTCAGTGCCGCACATAGTCATATGATGTCAACAGAGGGGATCTCCCATCCCGGGTGGATGTCATATGACGTCCTGGACTTTGTGCGGTGATACCAGAATGATGCCTGCAGCTAGAGGTTTCATTCAGATATCATTGTTTGCCGGCGGCGATCCTCCTGCGCACCATAAGAACGTGCAGTTCCACTGCTTGATCGTTCTTATAGACGGCGGGAGGGGAAATTCCCCCCCTTCTGCCACCATCCGATGCTTCTCTGTCTCTCCCGTGCATCGGGGTCGGGGGCCCGGAGAAAGAATCTCTATGCCGATAGGAAGCATAGAGATGACCAGATGTTCACCTGTCATCTCTATGACCGTCGGAGGCCCAGGAGCGATGTGATGACGTCACACCCAGGTACCTGGAAGTAAACAAAGCCGCAATTGTGGCTAGTAAGCATGAGATCGGTGAATTTTTTTCCATTTATCTCATGCTTTCCAGCCTTTTCTTATTGACCCGCATCTCTCCATAAAAAGGACCTGTCACACACCATTCCATTACAAGGGATGTTTACATTCTTGTTAATAGTGATAAAAAAAAAAAAAATTTAAAAAAAGTGTAAAAAAATTATAATTAAGTAAAAAAATAATAATAAAAATGTTTTAAAACGCCCCTGTCCCCGGTAGCTCACGCTCAGAAGCGAACGCACGCCCAAGTCCCGCCAACGTGTCAAGGCGTTTGAAAAATTATTGCGCAAATAACATGCAAGATAAAAAGTTGCAATGACCTCCATTTTATTCCCTAGGGTGTCTGCTAAAAAAACATATATAATGTTTGGGGGTTCTGAGTGATTTTCTAGCAAAAGAATGATGATTTGTACATGTAGAAGAGCAGTGCCGGAATAGGCCGGTATGGAGGTGGGTATAAAAGCCGTTATTGAAGGGTTTAAAATCCCAATTTATCCTCTTGTACCCAACTAAAAACATGTTTTGGATAGATGGTTACATTTTAGCTGAAAACATTATATATAAAATATTGCATTAAGCTAAACAATTGAAATAAAAAAAAAAAGAATAAATAAATACTATAAAACCTTCATATACAGAATAGTATAACTTAAAAAACGAAAAAATAAAAAAAATAAAACTCTGTTAAGTCTGTTTGCCAATTATTATGGGGATACTTCTACATTTAGAATAGCTGTAGTTGTAATCTATTTTAAAATATTTGCGCGCTCACTTTTTTTTTATTTTTCTTATCAATTTTGCCTGAAGTTGCTTTTTGACCGAGGGGTGACCTGCGTGTGACACATCCTTTTTCATAAGGAAACGGCTTCTAGTTCTGCTGAGATCACAGGATGGAAGTCTGCAGTTTTAGCTCACTTTGGATTTTCTCTTCTAACTACATACTGTGGATTGGCTGCAAACATGTTCTGCTGAATATAATGTACGTGGATCATTTGTTGGTAACTATTGTGTCATTCTGCTGATGTATATGTGCTGGAGGCGGTCCTTAAGTGGTTAACACTGGCAGGGGCGTGTGAAATAATCAGCTTTATGTAAAACCTTTATCCCAAAAGGAAAAAAAGGTGCTGTAATGGTTATAAAATGTGTGCTTGAGTTTGGCTTTAATTGTTAGTGTTTTTTAAATCTGCTAGTGCGTTTAATACTCCCCTCCCCCCAAACTGACAATTCTGTTGTCTGCTGTGCCTTCGGTTCTCATTCATCCAGAGTTGTGTCTCGCTAATACACAAGATTCACAGAGAGTTGGGCGCACATTACGCCGCCGTAACGCAAACGACATACGCCACGCCGACGCAGCGCGGAGAGGCAAGCACTGAATTCAGCAAGCTATTGCTCCCAACTCTGTGTCAGCGTAGCGTACATTTCGAAGGCGCAGGCCGGCGTAAGTGGAAGTAGGAGTGACCCCATAAAAATGATGGTCTGAGTATGGTGCAGTGTTTTACGCCGGCGTATCACGAACTGTGCATGCGCTGTGATGTTGACGCATGAAACAGCACCCTTATGTTATAGCCTCCTGCATGTATCCTTACCTGTGAAAAATCTTCCCTCTGTCTGTTATAAGAACTGAAAAACTGCAGATTCTGTGGGTGGTTCTGTGGTCTGGAGCTCTGTGGGTGGAGTCGTGATGTCAGTAGACTCCTCGTCCACCTCTACACTCCCCTTGTCAACATGCATTTTTTCCTATGCCGCGTAATGGTCTAGAGGAAAACGTTTTTTCAACCCGATTATTGTTAAGCCGGCTTGCCTACACACGGTCGTGAAAAAAAAATGCTCTAGTAAAGTGCGGTGAAGTAAACACATACGACGGCACTAAAAAGGGGAAGTTTCATTCGGATGGCACCACCCTTGGGGCTGCTTTTGGTGATTCTGTGTTACTAAAACTTTGGTGAGAGACGATTCGCGCTTTTCAGTCTGTGTTAAGCGTGATGAATGTGCTATCTCCATTACGAGTGCAAGTTTTACCAGAACCGAGCGCTCCCGTCTCATAACTTGCTTTTGAGCATGCGCGTTGTTTTATGCCGTTAAATCCACACACACGACCATTTTTTACAACGTTAAAAACGACGTGAAAGTTTAGAGCATGTTCTTAATTTTGTCGTAAGTTTTGGCGCGAATTATAATGATTATTCAATATTTCAGAAAAAAATATGAAAAGGCCATTAAAACTTAAATTTGATCGTAACGATTATATAAGGAAATCAAGATGACTCCAAAGTGAAAAAGAAACACATTTGACTTAGATGTACAAGGTCCCCAATACATCAGCTATCTCTACTTTTTACAAGCTCGAATGAAACTGAATGACAATGACAGTTATCATAGAACAAATGATTGTTGTCCTAAATCTTGGTGAATAAACAAGCGATGTTTAAGGAAACCAGCCTTATCCTAGAACATCCTTTGTAAGTCAAGAACTGATTTCAGGTGAGGAAATAAATCCATTGTAGACCGAAGACCGAACATTGACTCAGCCATTCTAAAACAATGACTTGTGTTGACCAACTAGATTTCCTGAGAAGAAGATATTTACACAGCTGGGCTCTCGGGCCACCACGGAAGAGATAGTTTTAAATATGGTCTTCACAAACCAATGTACAAAGTTGACTTGCATTATGAATATACGGGGTATTAGGAAAATATACGTTGACATGAAAAATAATATTTCCAAATTATCAAGGACATCTTAAGAACTGTGGGATATATATAACCATCGCATCAGCTAATTTAGAAATTTGTAAAAGAATTATAGGAGAAATTTGTTTTTATCAATAGATGTGTTTTTAAAGAAACTAAATCCACATTATGAAAGATATAGAATTGTGATTATAAAGATGTATCCTGCAACATGTGTCCCTCAAACACATATCAAAATAATTCATGTATCCACATTAATAATTATTTTGCATTGATTGAGATATCAACCTGTGCATGATTGGAAGGAATGTTGTTGGGAAAATATGCGGTTATACAGGTATATACGTTTATGTGATGTAGGGATCAAATATATACTAATTGGATATGATGGAACATAAAGTTATCAGAGATACATACATAGAAGTTACCAATAATAATAATAATAAGTTAATAATAATATAAGTCTCCCCAGTAATATAAAATTATCTTACAGATAATCTCACGATAAAGGTGAGACACCTAGTGGCTGAAAGTGATATTACTTGAGGTTCTCAAACTCAGAGACCAGTAAGTGACTAAAATCGTCAGCCAATAGGGGCACGACATGTCTTGCCAGGAACTCCCATAGAGACCAGAGGCCAATGAATGAAGGACAGCTGTTAGATGGGCAGAACTTAGTATAATTTAATGGTCCTATTGTTTTGAGTAATATAAGAAAGATAGCCCATGAGAGAGATGGGGCATTCAATTCAATGAAAACGAGAAGGAAAAGAGCAATAAGGTACAGGCAATGAAGATGGATCAATGAAGGAAGCAGACCCCATCCATAGGGGGAGGGGCACGCTAGGACAAGGTATGAAGGCAGCTTGTCATCCCATGAAGGGCCATAGAAAGCACTGCATATTAACTCTGGTCACCTGCAAATTGCCATCGTGGAATTGGTAAATATGCCATTTTACTTTATCAGAAATATTGTTGTTCTGTAGGACTTAAAGTTGTATATCGTGTAGTCATGGTCTGGTCTCATAATCAATAACTGGTAGATTTTTCTGTAAGCATACCATTTTTATATTTTAATATTTTAATATTTTTTACATAATTTCAAAATTAATGACAGAACAGAGCCTTCCAATACATTTTTCATATTTTTCCCGCTTACTTAAACTGCAGTAAAGTAACAGGTTGAAATATGAATATAGAAGCTTTCGTTTCATTGTCTTTTTATATAGTTATCTTGAGACTGGCCATGACACACAGATCAAAGGTATTGCACGCCCATTTTGGGGATAGTTTAATGTATCGCAATGTGTTTATGTAACGCAACTGGTATTCTAATGTCATGTAAATATCCATATTTTGTCAACCAATAAATTAGCTATTTTGTATGATTACACGTCTCGTGAATACGTTCATAATATAGACTATGTCATATAGATTGACTTGTATTTAAAAACTTCTTCGTTATCAAAGAATTCAATATAATTTTACTGTGCGGGTAAATATAACCTTAAGAAAGCACAACATATAAATGGAGGCACTCGCTGAGATAATGTCGATGTTTTGTACAAGTTCAATCATAGCTATGGTGGTGACAAAAATTACATTTTGCATGAAATTATGAAATTATGAATTATTAATTTTTGAAATCATGTATTATCAAATTTGGATAAAAGATATTTTTCTTTGCCTAAAAAGGTCTGGTCAAAATATATTGTTTGTTAATAGGGATTACCAAGAGTCGGCCCTTAGTGGTGAGACAATAACTCAGAGAAGATTGTTACGGATACAGGAAATGTTGGAAAAAATTTCCAAAGCTGAAATGACAGATGAGGCCAAAAAAAATTGTCTGATGAGACTGATATAGCATACATTACAGGCCGTAAAACCCATGCCCGTCAGATAATAAAAGACGTGTGGAACTTGGGCGGTCAAATTGATGCACAAGATAACTCATCTAAGGTAAAGACAATAAAAAGGCTTGATCACATTATTGCGGATTTACGCATTATCCTGATGTATCTTAGTAATGGGTTTAACTGTCAAATCCCAACAGGAGATAGATATCTCAGAATCCCAGCCACATGTAACAGAAAAGGAATGTGAGCTCACTAAAATAGAGAAGTGACCAATGAAAAGGCAGATCATTATCACAAGTCATTAATAACAGTGCGAAAGAACACTAGAATAAATCAAGACAAATGTCACAAAGATGCGAGACGATTAATATCAATAAAAGAGGTTGAGAGTTTTCTGCAGAAAACTGAATATCTTGACAAAAGTTGCAGAGTAATGAGCAGTGAAAATTTAGAAAGTTGCCGAGTAATAAGCAGTGAAAATTTAAAAGAAGAAACAAAGCAGTTTATGTCAGAACAGGAATCTCCAACTAAGCAATCAAAAGAATAAAAGTGAAGTTTGTGCCCCAGGGTAATTCTCAAATGCCTCACCCTGAAAGCGTAGAGAAGTAACGAAAACTAATATCTGACTCTCAATCTAAAATATTGGAGTTAGACAATGAAGAGGGATCAGAAAAAGAACCCTCATTCTATCCCAAGCCATCTGTTGAGCAAAAGGGGGGTAACAAGTGGAACCACCACATGAAAGTAGGTTTAATAAATTTCCCCTGGGATGAGGAAAAGATAGATACCCCTAAACAGGATGCCTCAGTGAAGTTCGTGCCCCAGGGTAATGCTCAAATGCCTAACCCTGAAAGTGTAGAATGTAACCAAAATCTAATATCTGACTCTCAATCTAAAATATTGGGGTTAGACAATGAAGAGGGATCAGAAAAAGAACCCTCATTCTATCCAAGCCACCTGTTGAGCAAAAGGGGGTAAAAAGTGAACCACCACATGAAAGTAGTTTAATAAGCTTCCCCCGGGATCAAAGGAAAAGATAGGTACCCCTAAACGGGGCGCCTCAGAGATAATATAACATTTTTAAATGATACTTTCCCTGTCTTTGAGCAAGAGGGATCCATGTGCGTCAATGACCACATCGAGGCCTATGAAAATACCTTATCAGCTTTAGGCCTAGATGATGACCAGTCAAGGATTAATTTCTTACCGTGGGTATTTAAAACCAAACACCGTAGATTCTGCGAATCTTTAAAAGGTCTGTCTGGTACTTCATGGCAAGAAATTAAACACCGCTGTCATATAGAATTTGGCCAGTACAAAAATGTTACAGCAGCTGGTGTGGCTAAACAAAATCTGAGATGTTCCAGTAATCAAAGCCCAAGAAGTGTTGTCTGTGCTCAGAAGTGCTTACCACTTAACAGAAAATGAGACAGATTGCAATAAAAGTGAATTTAAATCCACGTTCTTTGAGATCCACCTACCCACACAAAAGTGCGTTTAGCAAAAGACTACGAAAGGGGGTGTTCACTTAAGTCCTTGGTAAAAGAGGGTAACAATGTGTACTCTATCCAACGAACTGGTGAATACGATGAAAGGCCTCAACCCATCACTCAAATCGTGGATGAAACTAATGTATTCCCCAATTATTACAGTTTGAACCCATAAAATGACATGTGCTGATATAGCCAGAGGAGATATGCCACAGAGTCTTCCAGCGGGAGACCACATACCCACAAATTAGAAGGGGGGAACAGAAAAACACCCTTTCAAGGAGAGCACAAAGCCCACCTCAGGATTACCACCCTGGGGAACCAGACGCAAGGTTTCAGAGAAACTATAGGGTCTACCTCCAACGGGTCAAATTCAAACCCAAAGGTAGAAACCCGTACTATTACGGTCCAATTCGCCCCGGGGACCAACACAGGTAAATAGGGAGCAAGCGCAGGGTAGGACACCCCAAAATCCCTGAAGAATAGGGAGAAATTAAGGCCCAGACAACTATCCCAGAATCAGGACAGTGTTGCTGAAGGGAGATGTCTGAAAAAAAGCCAGTAGTCCCCAGAAAGTACAGAGACCGGGTCGCAGAACCCTATTCTGACCAGCCTGTAAGCAATACAGAAACCAAAATAAAGCAAGTTATGCATATAATACACGGTTTCGTTGCTGTACGAAGTGTGAATCACATTTCTGTAAGAGACAATTTACTGGGGCCAGTCAAGGGCCACAGAGCCTTTGAAGCGCCTATGTTAAAGTAAATCAGAGGAATGCACTGGGAAGGCATAGGAGACAGAGGTTCTAACACCATATAATGTTTTTCCCCAGGTTACAGTAGTAAGGATCCTGGAATCCCAGCAGGGATCTTGGTCGTTAGAAACTAACTGTTATCCTATCTTTCAGTGGTCACTTCATTCCTCTGACATAAACAGGTCGCTCAAAACAGCTTAATTTCAAGAAGTCGCAGAAGACGATAATTACGGAGGTTGGCCGAATCCTAAAGATATTAACATCAGAAGGCCTAAACGGTTTGATATTTTGGTAACAGATGAGTCGCCACCTAAGGTAGTTTGATTGCCTCTATTAAAAATTGTATTGACACCCCACAGGGGGGAAGGTTTTATTGTTTTTGTCCCCAGTAGAAGGTTGACTATCATATCAGATACTTTGATGCTGACCATAAGTGTCGCATGTCAACTGAATTATTTTTAAATTTTATTATTCCAGAACCGCAATAATTAAGCTAAAAGAAAAAAAATGGTTCTGAAGAATGACAGTAGATTGACTATTGTATCAAACACTTTATTGCTGACAGTAAGTGTCGCATATCAATTTGAAAATTTTGAAAAATTTTACCATTCCAGAACCGCTATAATTAGCTAAAAAAAAAAAAAAATGGTTCTGAAGCATGTCAGTTATTAATGCATGGTATCCTCAGGCATAAATACATGTCCTCATGTTAATGAGCCCTAGAGCTTTGTTTTCAGAGCAAATATTCAGACATTGTCTTGAAAGCCAGAGTGCTTAGTCAAAGGACAGGTGACACAATGGGCCAAAAGGGGGGGCTCTGAGGAAGCCAGGATACCAGCCTGACACTGAGATCTCAAAACGCAGGTCATATAAAAAAAAAAAAAACGCATATACTGTTTTTCTCATGGAATCCACTTTCCTTTACAGGACTAAGAGGTCCATAAGCCAATCTACAGATCTGGAGTCCAACACGTGTGAGTCATCCAGAGAAAGAACCGTACGGGGGAATCAGAAGACCGCTAATGGCTAGTCTGCACAGACGGAACTCAACAGGACAGCCAAGTACAAAGTCTCGCCGTCGGGTGATCCAGTTCCCGCTAACCAACGGCTAACCAACCCTGAGATGCATGCATCAATCACAAACCCACTTCTTTTCCTCAAGGAACTACACCCATCTGCAGTGTGTCAACTTTCTTAAAATGCTATTTTCAGCATCCACAATCCGGATGCCATACAAGGCGAATGAAGCCTGATTTCTTCACCACTTTCCATTTTGAAGTCCTCCAACGACTAACTACCGGCATTTGGAGCTTTCAAAAGGGGGGATCTGTCGTAAGTTTTGGCGCGAATTATAATGATATATTCAATATTTCAGCAAAAATATGAAAAGGCCATTAAAACTTAAATTTGATCGTAACGATTATATAAGGAAATCAAGATGACTCCAAAGTGAAAAAGAAACACATTTGACTTAGATGTACAAGGTCCCCAATACATCAGCTATCTCTACTTTTTACAAGCTCGAATGAACTGAATGACAATGACAGTTATATAGAACAAATGATTGTTGTCCTAAATCTTGGTGAATAAACAAGCGATGTTTAAGGAAACCAGCCTTTTCCTAGAACATCCTTTGTAAGTCAAGAACTGATTTCAGGTGAGGAAATAAATCCATTGTAGACCGAAGACCGAACATTGACTCAGCCATTCTAAACAAACTTGTGTTGACAACTAGATTTCCTGAGAAGAAGATATTTCACAGCTGGGCTCTCGGGCCACCACGGAAGAGATAGTTTTAAATATGGTCTTCACAAACCAATGTACAAAGTGACTTGCATTATGAATATACGGGGTATTAGGAAATATACGTTGACATGAAAAATAATATTTCCAAATTATCAAGGACATCTTAAGAACTGTGGGATATTATATAACCATCGCATCAGCTAATTTAGAAATTTGTAAAAAGAATTATAGGAGAAATTTGTTTTTATTACATAGATGTGTTTTTAAAGAACTAAATCCACATATGAAAGATATAGAATTGTGATTATAAAGATGTATCCTGCAACATGTGTCCCTCAAAACACATATCAAAATAATTCATGTATCCACATTAATAATTATTTTGCATTGATTGAGATATCAACCTGTGCATGATTGGAAGGAATGTTGTTGGGAAAATATGCGGTTATACAGGTATATACGTTTATGTGATGTAGGATCAAATAATATAATTGGATATGATGGAACATAAAGTTATCAGAGATACATACATAGAAGTTACAATAATATTAATAATAAGTTAATAATAATATAAGTCTCCAGTAATATAAAATTATCTTACAGATAATCACGATAAGGTGAGACACCTAAGTGGTGAAGAAAGA
>JAJQKJ010001158.1:0-190660 GCA_029574335.1 Rana kukunoris | reverse complement strand
CCTTGCCAACAGCACACTTTTCACATGCAGACTTCACTCTCTGCGATTCCACTTGAATCATTCATTCACTGGCGCCTTCCCAAATGGATATGTCTTCTCAGACCACACTGAGCTTACTTCCACAGGTATGCCACCTGTTGGCACACACAGTCCATTAATTGAACTCCTGTGCAATGCAGTTTTCTGACTGCCACACACAGCTAACAGCAGTTCACAGCAGAAAACTTTAAATTTCAGTTCATATTGGCTATTCATCATAGCATTGTTGCAAAAACGCACAGTTTCTTTCTACTCACTGTTTTGTTGGTATGCAAGGATCTGGAACACTTCCAAACTGCCCGCAGCAATCCACCACTTGTAATATTGGGGGTTGTTAGCTCAAGTGGGATATGCGTTTTAAAGCGATTCATGCCAGTCAAGAACTGTCTTTAAGGGCTTGTTGGCCCACTTTTATTGAAAAGGCAAAAATAAACAAAAGTCCAACATAGGTTTTCCACGCAGGGGTTTTCACTATCCGCACAAAATGGATAGCTTCAGCCTCCTGGCTTATACGTTCAAAATTAAATACAAGCCACCTGGCTCTCCTCAGCAGTAGCCCAACTGCTTAGGCTCCAGCATGGAACCTTCCTGACTCCTATCAGCAACCTCGCTCAGGTCTCTGGGGTTTCTCACAGTGCAGCCTGCACTCCAGGTTGTTCAGTGCACACCTGCACTCTCCCTTGCATGCCTGGACTCCTCAGGAGGGTGGAGCCCTGAATGCTATTCAGGTCAGAGTTAAAAAGCTGACCACACAGCTGTATAATTAAGGTGTTTGTCTCTCCAAAATATGGCGAAAACCCACCATCATTCAGGAGAGACAGACCTAGACCGTCACAGGGCGCTATATTGATGATATTGTTATCATTTGGGATGGCCCCTCCCCTTTAGTAAATCAGTTTGTTGACTATTGTAACAACAACGCTCTAGGCCTTTTTATTTACCTCTGTGTGGAACCAAGACAGCTTGGCCTTCCTTGACTTCGAGCTTTGTCATGAGAATCATAACATCTTTGCCCGTAATTACACTAAGCCCACAGCGGGCAATTCTTACCTACACTATAGTAGTTGTCATCACCCGATGTGGATAAAAATATACCAAAAGGTCAGTTCTGTAGACTCCGACAAAATTGCACTAGAGATTGTAATTACATTTCTCAGAGTGCACATCTCAAACAAAAATTTCTAGAAAAAGGCTACCCTAGTAGACCAGGCTCATAAAATCTTTCTTTCGGGCAAAAAAATAAAACGCAAAAAATTGCCTGAAAAAACAACGGTACGATTTATTACTGGCTTCCATGATCAATATCAAAAAATGGAAAATATCCTAACCAGACATTGGAATATTTTAAAACAAGACCCCCACCTAGACACTGTTTTGTGTGACAAACCAAAAATTACATATAGGAGGGCTCCCACACTAAAAATAAAATTGTCCCTAGTAGACTAAAAGATCCTAAACCCAATAGTGCTACTTGCCTGATTCCAATTATAGGAATGTATAGATGCAACAAACCACGTTGCAAAACATGCCGTTTTGTAAACCCACGGCCAAAAAGAGTTCTCTCACAGAGATAAAACATATAAATTAGAAAATTTCTATAACTGTTCTACAGATTACGTTATTTATTGTCTCATGTGCCCCTGCAAATTCTTATACGTTGGTCGGACTATCAACCTACTAAGACAGCGGTTTGGTACCCACCGACGACTTGTTGAAGCTGGCTGTGACGAGCACAGCGTACCACGCCACTTCCTCAAACACCAATGATCAATCCAGTGATGGTCTGCGGGTATGGGTCATTGAATCCATACCCAAAAAACTATCTGAGGCTGAACACTTTTCGCGTTTATGCGAGCGAGAGACATTTTGGATCTTTACTCTAAATTGTCTCGCGCCACTTGGTTTATAACGAAAAATTAGATGTTAACACTATCCTTTAATATATACCGCCAATATTTAATATATTTCTGCTAAACACCTTTTTAACATGTGCGTGGCGTATACAGTTTGCGCTCAGCAGTCATTTTTTGACTGTGCTCTCGACTAATCATATGTGCATGCACATAGAGACGTGTGTGCTCACTTAGAATGTGTATGCATTCAAGTGCATGACACTACTTCTGCTAGTGTTTGTCCTCCCCTCTCTCTTTAAACGGTATTAGAATATACACTCCTTTTACATTTTTATTTTTTATAATCCTTCCCTCGTTTTTAATCCCCCCTTTCTTTCTGATACCTCTATAATATCATTAAGATACCTCGTTATATCACAATATATGTTTTCCTTTAATATAGTGCTAATTGCACTTTGCAGCCTTTTTTTGTTTAACAGTGTCATTAATTCTCTATTAATCCCTCACCATTATCTTCCAACATACAGCTAGTACACATAAACACATGTTGCCATCATATTTGTATTTTCTGGTAACGTTCCATTTTTTATAGCTTCCTCTGTTTTAATTATCTTTGTATTGATTTTAAAGTCGTTTCCTCCGATGTGTGACTGGCCTCTTATGTCACTTGTATTTCAAGCTTTCCTATTGGTTGGTGCCTCACCATGTGATATGTATATCTCACATCCCCTATTTCCTCCTTATACTGCACTTGACAAAGGAGCGCGCAGGTCTTTCATTCACCTCGCGCTGGCTCTGAAACGCGTTGTGTCCCTCCTCAGCCACTGTCTCAGTGACGTCACGGATCAGCCGGTCAGCTGAGAGCACAACAACATCTACACACGGATGTGTGAGTCGGCTCCCCTCGGGCAACGAGCGGCTTACTTTTTTCCACTGACGGTTCTTCCCGCTCCCTTCCTGGACCTCACTGCAGCATCTATACCAGGGCCCCAGACTGCATCAGAATATTTTAGATGTAAGTGTTGGATTACTAATATTGCTAATAATAAAAACAGATCACTCAGTGGCGCTTTCTTTTTCTTTGTTTTTATCATGACTTTTGGAGTGTCTTAACTCACAACACATATTAGCATCAATAGATCTTTCACACAATACAGGGCTAGTTAGCATAGCACAATGAAATATCTTAGGAGCAGACCTAATTAGCATCTCAACAGCCCATGCTACACATTGAATAAATCACACTCTATTGACCTGTTGTGGTCAGAATAAACAACCTGTAATATTCCAAGATCCTGCGATACATGAATTATCAGTAATGTCCCTTCTCATGTAATTTGTGATATCATTTCTCAGTCATCCAATGCGCAAAAGGGACTCCAGTTACATGGCTCCCTCCTTGTGGGACACTCCGGCAGACCTGGCTTGATCCTTTTCGGGTCAACTTTCGGGAACTAGGAGGCCGGGCTGACGTCTGTTTGCGGGATAACCCATCAGCATTGCCATCTTGCTTACCAGGTCGGTAGCTGATGGTGAAGGTGAATAAATGGAATTCAGTTCTGGAACAGTCACTTGCTTTGCTCTCTCAATGGCTCCCAAAACCTGTTGCTGATGCTCTTGGGAGAGATACGGCACAACCTGGGCGCAAATCCCATTTAACCTTCTTACAATTTCAGCTTGTTTGTGCATTTCAATGTTCAAGCCATGGGACATCTCATAATACATGACGTAGTGTCGTTGCATCTCCGATTTCTTACTGGCCAAGTTGTCACATTCCCATTTAAGACTGTGATTATGTGCCTGATCTACAGTACATGTCGGGGAAGATAGTCTTACCCAGGTCTCAGCAGCAAGCGGTGGGTTCCAGCAACACAGGTCTGAGCACAGGTAGTCACTGTGTGGGCTTCAGCAGGGCACATCGGGCCGTAAGCAGAAACAAGGGGGGCCAAATCATTCCCCAGTAGTACATCCGCTGGCAAATCCTTCATGACCCCCACATTCACGTGTCCCGAACCAACCCCCCAATCCAGGTGAACTCGGGCAACGGGTAGCCAGAAAAGACGGTGCCTCCCGCTACTCTTACGGCTACAGTGTCTCCGGTGTGCTGGCTCTCTGGTATGAGTTTCTTCTGTAGCAGGGTCATGGTGGCCCCAGTATCACGTAGCTCATTGGCTACCTTTCCATTGACCCATACAGTTTGCCTGTGTTGCTGCCTGTTGACCTGGTTAGCTGCTTGTATTGGATCTGCCTCGTGCAGGACGCCCCAATGTTCTTCCTCCTCATCGCAGTGGGCCGCAGGCATGGATGTGTGGGGGTTCCCCCGTTCTGTCTCCATGACTGTGACTGCCTGGGTGGATTCAACAGACAGTCTAGCTTTTTGTGTCCTAGTTGTTTATACCCGAAACACCTGATGGGCTGTGAGTTGCGCTGGGAGTTGAACCTGGGCTGCTGAGGACAAGTGGCCGCTGGAGGTGGTGCTGTAGGACAGTCCGACTGGGGTTTGTAGGCAATAGCCAGAGGGAGTGCCGCTGATCGATAATCCACCCGAGCTGTTGTCTCTTGACCACAGAGTTATTCAGTTTGTGGGCCACTGTGTATTTCTCCGCCAGACGAGCTGCTTCAGACAAGGAGAAAGGGTTTCTCTCCCAGACCCACTCTCTGACTTCCCGGGACAGTTTGTCAAAGAAGTGCTCCAGCAAGAACACCTGCAGCACCTCCTCCCCGGATTCTGCTTGGCATCCATCGACCCAGTGGGATGCTGTGCGGTGTAGGCGGCATGCCCACTCGGTATATGAGTCTCCAGTCTGCTTGCTCGTCTCTCGGAACCGCCTCTGGTGTGACGGCATACCTGACCAAAGGTGCTTCTTTTACCAGTCCATAGTTCATAATATCCTTGTCTGGGATGGCCCTGAACGCTTCACTGGCCCGGCCGGACAATTTCCCAGACAAAATGGTAACCTGTTCCTCTGTGGGCACCCGGTGTAGGGCACATTGCCGTTCAAAATCCGCCAGGTACCCATCAATCTCCCCTTCTGTTTCAATGAAATTCTGAAAAGCAGCTAAATGTATCTTTCTCCTTTCAGTTGGTGCTGCTGTGACTTCTGCTGCTGCAGAACCTCTTTGCCGTAGCCAATTTGCATCCACAGCAGCTATAACTCGGTCTATGATCTCCGGTGGAGGGTTAGGACCATAGTGGGCCAGTCTTAGTTTTAACAGTCCGATCGAAAATTGCTTCCTCGGGTGTCCTGTCTGTTGCGCTGGGCATTTCTGTTATTTTGGGTCTTTCAGCTCCATCAATTTGGACAAGTTCTGTGATCACGTCCATCTTCTTACGGTTGCTGGCCGGTCTGCCACGGTTCTCCAGTAAGTCCTTGTAGCTGTCCTTTAACCACTTCAATACTGGCCCATGGACAATTGACGTCCAGAGATGGGATCTCCCATCCTAAGTGGCCGTCAATTGACGGCCTGGGCTTTGCAGGTGAATATCTGAATGATGCCTGCAGCCAGAGGCATCATCCAGATATCCTCTTCTTCAGCCGGCGATTCTGCACGACATAAGAATGATCATAGCGGCGGTTCCGCCGCTTGATCGTTCTTACAGGCCGCGGGAGGGGACATCCCCCCCTCCCGCCACCATCCGGTGCTTCTCCGGGCTCTCCCGTGCCTTCGGGGGCCCGGAGAACGAATCGTCCGGCATCGGCAGGAAGCATAGAGATGACTGGTGACCAGATGGTCACCAGTCATCTCTGTGACCGTTGGAGGACCCGGGCGCGATGTGATGACGTCACGCCCGGGTCCCCGTAAGTAAACAAAGCCGCGATTGCGCCTGTAAGCAACCATTCATGAGATCGGTGAATTTTTTTTCACTGATCTCATGGTTTCCAGCCTGGGGGAGAGATGTGAGGTCTTATTGACCCCGCATCTCTCCTTAACCACTTAAGGACCGCCTCCTGCAGATTTACGTCGGCAGAATGGCACGGCTGGGCACATCAACGTATATATACGTTGGTTTTAGTACCCAGCCGTGGGTCGCGGGCGCGACCCGGTCCGAAGCTCCGGGACCGCGGGATTCGCGGACCCGATCGCCGCTGCAGTGCGGCGGTCCGTCCCTGGAGCGGAAGAACGGGGAGAGCCGTGTGTACACACGGCTTCCCCGTGCTTCTCTGTGGCCGGAGCATCGATCGCGTCATCCCTGTAATAGGGGGACGCGATCGATGACGTCACACCTACAGCCACACCCCCCTACAGTAGTAAACACACACATTAGGTACACATTCCCTACAGCGCCACCTGTGGTTAACTCCCAAACTGCAACTGTCATTTCCACAGTAAACAATGCAATTTAAATGCATTTTTTGCTGTGAAAATGACAATTGTCCCAAAAATGTGTAAAAATTGTCCGAAGTGTCCGCCATATTGTCGCAGTCACGAAAAAAAACGCTGATCGCCGCTATTAGTAGTAAAAAAAAAAAATGATTAATAAAAATGCAATAAAACTATCCCTTATTTTGTAAACGCTATAAATTTTGCGAAAACCAACCGATAAGCGCTTATTGCGATTTTTTTTACCAAAAATATGTAGAAGAATACGTATCGGCCTAAACTGAGGAAAAAAAATGTTTTTTTATATATTTTTGGGGGATATTTATTATAGCAAAAAGTAAAAAATATTGCATTTTTTTTTAAATTGTCGCTCTATTTTTGTTTATAGCGCAAAAAATAAAAACCGCAGAGGTGATCAAATACCACCAAAAGAAAGCTCTATTTGTGGGAAAAAAAGGACGCAAATTTTGTTTGGGAGCCACGTCGCACGACCGCACAATTGTCTGTTAAAGCGACGCAGTGCCGAATCGCAAAAACCCCTTGGGTCATTTGCCAGCGTATTGGTCCGGGTCTTAAGTGGTTAAAGAGGACCTGTCGCACACATTTTTTTTTTTATCTTTTATTTTTTTTTTTTTTTTTAATTCCCACTTTTATTCCTATTACAAGGAATGTAAACATCCCTTGTAATAGGAATAAAAGTGGGAATTTAAAAAAATAAAAATAAATAAAAGATAAAAAAAAAAATTAAAACGCCCCTGTCACCGATAGCTCGCGTGCAGAAGCGAACGCACACGTAAGTCCCGCCGACATATGTAAATGCCGTTTAAACCACATAAGTGAGGTATCGCTGTGTGCGTTAGAGTGCCAGCAACGAATCTAGCACTAGATCTCCTCTGTAAATCTAAACTGGTAACCTGTAAAAAAAAAAATAAGTACCGAAAAAATAAGTACCGAAGTTTGGCGCCATTCCATGAGTGTGCGCATAATTAAAGTGTGACATGTTGGGTATCTATTTACTCGGTGTAACATAATCTTTCACATAATACAAAAAAATTGGGCTAACTTTACTGTTTTTTGTTATTTTTTTAATTCATGAAACAATTTTTTTTACAAGAAAAAGGCGTTTGAAAAATGATTGCGTAAATACCGTGCAAGATAAAACATTGCAATGACCTCGTTTTATTCCCTACGGTGTCTGCTAAAAATACATATATAATGTTTGGGGGTACTGTGTAATTTTCTAGCAAAGGAATGATGATTATTACATGTAGGAGAGAAGTGCTAGAATAGGCCCGGTATGGAGGTGGTATAAAAGCCCGGTATTGAAGTGGTTAAGGCTGTGGGATCATCTCACTGCTAGCCAACAATTGTAACGGTCAGGAGTTAACACCGTTTACGATTTCCCATTCCACAAACCCAAGACAGCTTATCCAACACTCCAACCATCCAGCAGACACAATCCATTAGAATTCTCCAGGACGAGACACACAGCTCTGTCTTTGGTTCAAACAAATTAATCCTTTAATGGTAAACTCAGCTTTTCTTATACAGTTAAAAGCATGCTACAGTAATCACAGGGACAATAAAACTCTCCACCCAAAACATCACACAATGGGTGCTTAACGACTTCCCCCCTCAATCCACATCCCAGACAGACACTCTGGCACCGCATCTAGAGGAGTTAATTACTATAGCTGGCATGGCAGACATCATGACATTTAGAGTGTGTTAACTCACAACACATATTAGCATCAATAGACCTTTCACACAATACAGGGCTAGTTAGCATATCACAATGAAATATCTTAGGAGCAGACCTAATTAGCATCTCAACAGTCCATGCTACACATTGAATGAATCACACTCTATTGACCTGTTGTGGTCAGAATAAACAACCTGTAATATTCCAAGATCCTGCAATACATCCCGTTACACTTACTTCTTCATAAAAGGAAATCGGGTTGGTCTGACAACTTCTGTCTTTCATGAATCCATGCTGTCTGTTGCTTAACCACTTGTCCACCGGGCCTATATTGGCACTTCTCTCCTTTATGTAAAAATCACAATTTTTTTGCTAGAAAATTAATTAGAACCCCCAAACATTATATATATATATATATATATATATATATATATAATATATATATATATATATATATATATATATATATATATATATATATATATATTTTAGCAGACACCCTAGGGAATAAAATAGCGGTCATTGCAACTTTTTTTCTCGCACGCTATTTGCGCAATAATTTTTCAAACGCCTTTTTTTTTTTTTTAATATGGTTTCATGAATTAAAAAATAACAACAATTTAAATTTAGCCCAATTTTTTTGTATAATGTGAAAGATGAAGTCACGCAGAGTAAATAGATACCTAACATATCACGCTTTAAAATTGCGCACACTCATGGAATGGCGGTACTTGACAATCTCCATGTGATGCTTTAACATTTTTTACAGGTTACTATTTTCGAGTTACAGAGGAGGTCTAGTGCTAGAAGCACACGCTCTAACGCACGTGACGATACCTCACATGTGGGGTTTGAATGGTGTTTACATATGTGGGCGGGACTTTAATGCGTATTCGCTTCTGCGCGTGAGATAATGGGGACAGGGCCGTTTTTTGATTTTTTTTTTTTACCCTTTTTTTTACTTTTTTGGATCACTTTTATTCCTATTTCAAGGAATGTAAACATCCCTTGTAATAGGAATCGGTGTGAGAGGTCCTCTTTATGGAGAGATGTGGGGTCATTAAGACCCAATATCTCTCCTCCAGGCTTACAAGCATGAAATCGGTGAAAAATAAATCACTAATCACTTGCCGACAGCCGCGAATGCGGCATTGTTTACTTCCGGGTACCGGTTGTGACGTTATAACGTCGCGCCCGGGCCTCCGACGGTCATAGAGATGACTGGTGACCATTTGGTCGCCAGTCATCTCTATGGTTTCCAGTTAGTGCCGACCGATTCACTCTCCGGGCCCCCGATGGCACGGTAGAACCCGTGCCATGATTTTTGCATGTTTTCTGCCAGTGCTGTACAGAGCCAATACAGGGCAGTGATGGTTTGGAAAACGAAACTGATTGGTACTGAGGGGTTTTAGACACACAGTAATCACACCTCCTTGATTAGTCACCACAGATAGAAAGCTCCCAGCACTGTGGTCATCAGGAAACAGACAACCAGGAAGTGTGGAGATCAGAGAAGAATTACAGCAACTTGAGAGAAAAAACGAACGAGGACATGAAAACAGCACTGCATTAGGGTAAAGGAAGCTATTAAGATAAAAAAAAATCCTTTACAAACCCTTTAAATCGTTTTTTTCAAGGAAGAACTCATCTATGTGGTCTTTTATTAAACGTTCCGGTATCTTCCCAAATATAGAAGTTAAACTAACAGATCTGTAGTTACTTGGTAAAGATTTTGTTCCCTTTTTAAATATAGGCACCACATTGGCTCTACGCTAATCCTGTCATTAATGAGTCCCTAAAAACTAGATACATTGGCTTTGAAATTACAGAGCTCAATTCTTTTAGGATCCGTCGGTGGATGCAATCTGGTCCAGGTGCTTTATCCACCTTTATTCAGTCTAAATATTTCTGGACCATATAACTTTTGAGCCATTGTGGATTTGGGGCTGTGTCACTATCACCCCCATTTGGACATGAGCTTCCCCATGCTCCATTGTATACACAGAGCTGAAGAAAGCATTTAATAAATTAGCCTTCTCTTTGTCCCCAGTCACCCACTCTAGATTATTTTGTAAAGGGCCTACATGGTAAGACTTGACCTTTTTACCATTAATATGTTTGAAGTTTTTGTTTGGTGTTTGTCTTACTATCCTTTGCGATCTGTCGTTCGTTTTGAATTTTTGCATCCTTGATTTTCTTTGAACATATCTTGTTATATTCTTTGTAACATTTAAACAACACTAGTGTTCCTTAATTTTTATATTTTTTCAAAGCTATTTTCCTATTGTTTATAACTTTTTTTTAACTTTGACCGTGAGCCACATAGGTTTTATCTTTAGCCTTTTAAACTTATTGCCCATGGGAATATACTTGGCAGTGAGTTCATAAAGTTTTTATTTTTTTTAAGAATTCCCATTTCTGTTCTGTGTTCATCGATGCAGCAGCCTCATCCTTGGAAAATGTTCTCTCTTGAAATTAAGTGTTTTTTATCTTTCCTGTATGTATTCCTTGCTTACAGCTAACATCAAATGTAATCATGTTCCTTTATCTGAACATTAGTAATAAGCTCTGCATGGTTTGAGATTACCAGGTCCAACAGAGCATCATTCTTAGTTGGTTACGTGGTTAAAAAGACGCTGATTGTCTCTTTACCTCAATCTGTGATCAGCAGTGTCCTCCAGACAGTGGAGGTAAATGCATAGGGCAGATATTATCAATTAAAATAATCATACTTTGAGAATAGCTGCACAGGACAGCAGACAGTCTTAAAACGTATCCTGTAGAAAGATTAAAATCCATTTAACGCTGTGGGTATTGGCACACAGTGCAAAATTAGTTAACTGCAGGGTGTTTAAGTGCTTTACAAGTCCAATGATGTGGTCTGCAGGAGCAGATCTGTTTCACTGAACACTCCTGTAGGGATATACACATTGTGGGGGGGGGTAAAACCAGGATGGGGTCTGTTTTTTGTTGCAAACTAGTCTTGTATTGAAAGTGTAGAGTTTACTCACAATACGAAAATTCTCATATGACAAAATTCAACTTCAGAAGTGACCTAATGTGTTGAATAGTTTTTGTATGTATTCTTTTGTATCTGAGCTTGCGCTTACAATTTTTTTTTTTCGGACGAAAACCGGATGTTGTGTTCATGTACAATTAAAATTTTATAGTTTGCACATCCAGCTTTAGTCGTACAAAAAATCTGAATCGGCTGTCGAAAGCACCATATTAACGATCTGAAAATTGACAGATTGGTCGTCAGACAAAATTTTTATTTCCGAGTTTTGTATCATGTTTATGGGCCTTTAGTGGCGATTACAGGGAGAAGAACTAGACATTTATTCCTAAACTTTTTGGGGTGTATAGGTGCTAGTGATCATCCTATTGATCGTCAGGAGAGCACCAGGTAGAATTTTAGTCTGGTAGTGTTGGCACTCGCCTATCAACACTACTGCTCCTGCACAACCTTTGTCTTGCTGAATTCTGGTGTTCCTGGTTGATTACTGATTCTGCATGGTCCTGGTGCTTACTAAACCTGTGCCACCTCATTCTTGAATGAGTTACCATGGCTGTGCACCCTGCCTCTTCCTCTTTCTGGACATGCCCTCTGAAAGGCAAGTACTCCTGGCTCTCCTCCACTTGCACTACTGTTTTATCAGTGTTAAACCTAAAATCAAATAGATTTTATATATTGTAAGCTGGGGATAGGTAGCGGGTACAAAAGCTCCCTGGGATGAGCCAGCACAGATACCAAAGTCCATAGGATCAGTGAACAACAGTGGGATGTTTATTGGTGCTATACAAAGTCTATTTACAGGTGCTGTACAGTGTGCAGAAAACAAAACAAAAATAGTCAAACAAACACCTAGCCGTGTCTCGGCTCTAACTACACGTTATGCAGGTCCTAACTACTAAGCTAAACAAGCCTACCACTTGTTAGCTCAAACACACACTTCTCACCAGTTTTTCAGCAGCCTCCTTGCTCTCACAGATTCACACTGTTTCCCAGGACAGAGCAATGGCTGTTAGCTCAGGTGAGCTTAAATTGGCCTGGGGGAGAGGGCCAACACCTGACCTGGATCAGGGATCAGAGATCCCTGAACGTGTAAGAGAGGAGCCTGGGAGAGGTATAAACCCCAAACTGGACTTTCCCAGGCTCTCTCTGGGATGCTCTGCTACAATATATATACAAAGAGCAAATGCCCATGGGACTTTTGAAGAGTCCCACCAAGAAATAGTGACTTTTCAAATATGCATAGAAAAACTATACTCCCGATTCCAGCGCTGCTTGGAGTAGCTGATTTCTCTCAAGGCTCCCACAGACCTCGCCTGTAAGCATACAAAGCCACCCAGACCATCGGCACAGCCTTCTGTCACATATAGAGTCTGCAACACAAAATCCCAGTCCAACCTATCAAAGCCTTCTCAGCATCTATTGATAGGAACAAGGCTGGCCTTTTACATTTCTTTGCTTCAGGTATTAGGAGGATTGTTTTTAAGATATTGGGCCAGATTCAGAAAAGTATTTACGTCGGCGTATCTATAGATACACTGCGTAAATACTAAGAATAGCCGGCATATCTTTTTTCTGTATTCAGAAAACAAGATACGCCTGCTTTCTCCTAAGATACGAGGGGCGTAAGTCCCTTACACCGTCGTATCTTAGTTGCATATTTACGCTGGCCGCTAGGTGGCGCTTACGGCGGTTTTCGCGTAAAATATACAAATGAGCTATTTACGCAGATTCCCGAACGTATTTGCAGTGGCGCATCGTAGTTTACGTCGTTAGCGTTAGAGCGGCATAAGGTTACCCCTGCTATAGGAGGCATAGCCAATGTTAAGTATGGACGTCGGGACAGCGTCGAATTGTACGTCGGTTACGCCGTTTGCGTAAATCGTTCGGGAATAGTGCTCGATGTTAGTTACGTTCACGTCGTTTACATTGACAAAAACTGTCGTGATTTCGCGCATGTGCACTGGGGACGTTCACGGACGACGCATGCGCATTTAAAAAAAACGTCATTTACGTGGGGTCATGATTCATTTACATGAATCGCGCCCCACTTAATAAATTTGAATTGCGCGGCCTTACGCTGCAACACATACGTTACACCGCCGTAAATAAGGGCGCAAGTTCTTTCTGAATACAGAACTTGCGCAAATATTTACAGCGGCGTAACGTATCGGGGATACGTTACTTCAGCAGAAAGATCCGCGGATCTTTCTGAATCCGGCCCATTATCTCTAGTCTCTCTGCCGGGGACAAAGCCGATTGATCTTCCCCTATAAGTTCTGTCATATAAAGCTTTTGTCTCTCGGCCAATATCCTCGCATACATTTTCATGTCCTCATTAATCAGGGATAAAACTAGAGCACATTGTAGGATCTTTTCCCTCTTTTACTAAGAGGGATATATAGGCGCCCAGGGCTTCTCTTCGTATCTTAAGTCCTCCCCTATAGAATTCATATATAGATGATAATAAGGGGACAGGATTCCGCTAAATGTCTTAAAATATAGGGACGTATAACCGTCGGGACCGGGGCTTTTCCCTGCCTTACTATTTTTAATAGCCTGCTCTATTTCTTCTCTAGAGATATCACTATCTATTCTCCTTGAATCGTCTTCTGCTATTTCCGGCAGTTTTATTCCCTTCAGGTATCTTCTTATTTTATCTTTTCTATCTTGTATATCCCCAGGATCCTGTAGGTCATTTACTTTATATAATAGTTGGTAGTACTCTGTAAAAATTGTATTAATATCTCTGGTGGAATGTTTCATCTCTGCTATTTAATTTTTTTATCTTAGCTATATAATTCGGGTTCCTTCTAGGTTAATCTGTCCTGCCAGCAATCTCCCCGACTTATTGCCGAATCTATACTGCTTTTTGGCCATTTTAGTAAAAGCTTGTTTAGTATTTATGTTTCTGTTCCAGCTCCTGAATTTCCTGTAACAGTGATTGTTTTTGGGCTATCCAAATTTTTTTCCTCTTTGCCCTCTTTTATCCTCTAAAGAGTAAAAAAAAAAACCCTAAACAAGTGACAAACTCCTACAGCTCAAGGATAACACCAACCAATGTTCTCATGAAAAAGGAGGAGTCCAGTTGATTACTTTGAATAGTATAAACATGCTGGTTCGGGAGACCTGTAAAGATATTTACAAAAAAGAAGCACGGAAGACGCACTGAAGCACTAAAGTAGGATTGAGAATTAAAAAGGGGGGGAGGATGAGGAGGTGGGTACAAAAGGGGTAGAGGTGTATAGTAGAAGGAAGGAGCGAATGAGTGAGGGTGTTATAGGGAAGTACGTGAGAGTAGAGTGGAGGAGCGTGAAGTGTAGTGAGGCCATAGGTACAACCCCGGGGGTAGGCCTAGATGGGCCAGAGGGGGGGGGGGATAAATCACAATCAAACAGTAATCTACAAACACAATCACTAACATTAAGGTGGCGATACATGTGTTATGCACGCGTTAGACAGTATAGGAATACCGATAGAGAAACATGATTTAGTCAGATCCATTTTTTTTTTTCTTAAGAGTATTCCACTAAACACTACAAGTAGAGGGAAATTTAGTAAGCTTTTTGTTGTTTTAGTAGTTATAAGCATAAATTGTTTGTGACAAGTTTTAATGAATAGTGTAACAATAAAGGAGCACTACTTATGACATGGAATATCAGGGGTTTAGGGGATAGAGACAAGAAATGCAATGTTTAGATACTTTGATAGGCTGCAGCCTCGAATAATATGCTTACAGGAAACGCATCTGCAACCTGTCTCTATCCACCTGCTGAGCTTACGCAAATATTCAAAGCAGTAACATTCCACATATTCCTCCTATTCTAGGGGGGTTAGTGTAATGGTGTCTGCGAATGCCTCGTTCGAATGTATTCAACAACAGCTGGATGAAGAAAGAAAGATATGTTTTCCTGCTATGTAAACTCAATAGGTTAACATGTATTATTGCTGCAATCTATATTCCCCCCCATTCTCTGCGGTAACCCTGAGAAGGCTGGCACAATTCATGGCTTTATATCCAGACATTCCTGTGCTAGCATTGGGGGATTTTAACAACACTTTGCATCGGGGACTAGATAGAATGTCTTTGACAGCTAATGTGACAGGACAGATGGTGGGCAAAACCATGTTTGCATTGTTGCTCTCAGAATTGGGACTCTGTGATGTTAGGAGGGAGAGACATGGCGACGAGAGATGCTACTCGTGCCACTCTGCCTCGCATGGCGGACTCTCTGGAATAGATCTGGGCTTGGGAAACAAAGCATTAATACAAAGGGTAAGGGACTCGGCTTATGAGCCAAGATTATTGTCGGATCACTCTTCATTTTGTGTTAGACTGGATGTCATGGTTGCCTCGGGCCGCCCATTATGGAAAGTGAACCCATTTTGGTTGACCTTACTCTCATCCCCAGATGGGATTGTAGGTCTGCTACAGGAGTACTGGCAACTCAATAGGGGTACAGCTAGTGCATGGGTGGTATGGGATACACTAAAAGCATTTTTGAGGAGGTGTATGATCAGGGAAATTGCTGGCATCAAGACCCGTTCCAGGGAATGGGAGGATAAAGTTAGGGATGAAATGAAAAGCATAGAACAAGCAGTGGTAGCAGATCCCTCTCAAAATAATCAGGATTCTTGGGCTGAGGCGCAATCTTTGTACAATTTGGTACTGTTAACGGCAGCGGAGAAGAGAAAGGGGAAAACACGGGACACATCCTGGCATTGGTAGCTAGGGAGCAACGGGATTCCTCAATATTTTGGCTATAAAAGTGGAGTCTGGGGAGACGCATACTATTAGCTCTGACATCTTAAATGATTTCTAGGGATACTCCTCTAGAACTAAGAATGTGGATTCAGAGATGTTCTCGTTTCTCCAAGGGTGTCCAATCCCCCAACTGGCGGAGGAAGATAGGGAGATGTTAAATCTCCCTATCACACTGGCAGAACTGAGGGAAGCTCTGGAAGGGGCCGCGCACCATAAATCCCCAGGTCCAGACGGACTGCCAGTGGAGGTATACTCTCAATATGGAGAGGTTATATTGCAGCCCTTGCTGGAAGCATTAGCTGAGGCAGTGGACACGGGAACTCTACCTGACAGTATGCAGGAGGCTATAATTATTCTACTTCCTAAGCCAGGTAAAGATAAGTTATCTCGAGATTCATATCGTCCAATTTCTTTACTAAACACGGATGTCAAACTTCTAGCAAAAATTTTGGCCAAAAGGTTATTGCAGGTTATAGACTGGCTGATGAATCGAGACCAGTCTGGCTTTATACCTAATCGTTCTACGGCCAATAATATTAGAAGACTATATATGAACTTGCAGGTGCCGGTGGATAATCCAGGGGGTAGGGCTATTCTGTCACTGGATGCTACCAAAGCGTTCGACAGTGTGGAGTGGCCCTACCTCCTGGAAATATTAACTAGGTTCGGATTGGGAAGTAGGTTTATAGCATGGGCAAGGGTGCTTTACTCCAAACCTAGAGCTAGACACTGAGTCAACAATAACCTCTTCCTCCCATTTGAGCTACATAGAGGTACCCGTCAGGGAAGCCTGTTATCACCACTGCTGTTCGCTTTGTCAGTCCAGCCTCTGGCGATACGGCTTAGAACTACGTCGGAGGTGGTTGGATTCTGCAGGGGCCAGAGGGAAGAAAAAATATCCCTATGTGCTGATAATATACTCATATATTTAGGTGATACGGCAGCATCACTGCGAACAGCAATGGGGATAATAGGAGAATTTGGAGGCTTCTCTGGGTTTAGTATAAATGTGTCCAAATCAATATTAATGCCCATAGATCCGGTAAGGGAACAGTTACCTGCAGGAGCAGAGCAGATTACCATATCAAGTAATTTTTGCTATCTGGGTGTGGTGGTCTCCCCGGACACGGCTGGATATCTTCAGCTGAATCTGGGCCCACTACTGGTAAAACAAAAAGAGAAATGCAACAGCTGGTGCAAACTCCCCCTATCGGTGGTAGGTAAGGTCAATTTAATAAAAATGGTATGGGCTCCACAACTCCTATATATCTTTCATAACTCGTCAATATGGCTATAGAACAAATGGTTCAAAAGAATTGATACCCAGATGCGGGAGTTGATTTGGAAGAAAAAGGTAGCCTGGATAAGTTTAACCACTCTACAATATGGAAAGGATAGGGGGGGGATTGACGGTCCCCCACCCCAAAACGTATTTTTTGGCCTCCCAGATACAACAGCTGGCGGGATGGGGACGGGAAGTAAGAGAGGATCCGAATAGAAACTTGGTGATCAGTATTGCTCCCTCATTAAAGGCAGCCTCCCATCTTGAGATGGATGTGCCTAGTATGCCACACTCAGCACCCACAGGAACCCTCCTCAGAAAAGTGTGGGGGCTACAGGACCTAGTAGGCTTTATTCCCTGGAAAAAGAGGGGAATTTGGTTATTTTCACAGCTGTACGAGGGTGCGGTACTGAAAACATATGAACAGCTGTGTAGGGAATTTCAATTAGCCCCGCGGGGCTTTTATCAGTATCTCCAGCTCCAGCATGCTTTACAGAGACGACAACAAACACGATCGCTGGTGGTAACATCACCATCATCTTTGATGATAGCGTTTTTGCAAGCAGAGGCTCGGAGCGGACTGATAACAAAAATATATGAGGGACTGCTTACAACAATTCAGAACCATGCCTCCTTTAGAAGCCGTAGGAAATGGGTGGAAAATATTGGGGAGATAGACGAGGTCCAATGGGAGAGGGCGCTTGAATCGGTCCCGGTGGTGTCTGTCTCTGCGTCTCACAAACTATTGCAACTTTTTATCTTACACAGGGCTTACAGAACAGAGCCACAATTACATAGATTGGGAAGAAGGGACACTCCGATGTGCCCAAAGTGTAAGGTTCAGCAGGGGGACTTTATACATTTTAATTTGGAGATGCCCAAAGCTTCATAGGTATTGGGGGAAAGTATCCCAGTGTATCACCAGAGTAGCACAGGTACCAGTTCCATTGGTTCCCCAGGTATACTTGTTAGGGGCTATTGACCCTGGAGTGTATACAAAAGGAAAGTACTGTATGGTAACAAGATTGCTGTATTTGGCAAGAAAACTCATTGCACGTTATTGGATGGCCCCGGGGGTCCCTACAGGGAAGCAATGAATTGCGTATGTCAACTCCTTGCTGGGTAGAGAACATCTGGCATATAAACGAAGGAAAGCAGAGGGTAAATTTGAGGAGATTTGGCATTCCTGGTTGGGAGATACGAGTGTCGCACCACCAAAACTGGTGATAGATTTTCTATGTAGAGTGCAGAGGACGGGAGGGGGGGGGAGGTTGGAGGGGATGGGTTATAAAAATAGAGGTACATTGGAATATTATGTGAATGTAATAAATGGTGTAAAATGTACTCTAACTGGATTACAATGGATGCCAAATAGGCATATCTATGTATGAAACTAAAAAAGGAAAAAAAAAAAAAAGATATTTTCAGGTTTCATCCATAAATATTTAGAAACAAAGAATGGATCACAGCCTGCAGCTTTCCAATCCCATCATAGTCCTCTTCCTCCTGATCCAACTCCCTCCCCAGCCTGTTTCTTTTGCTTTTATGCACAAATTTCCTTCCCAATCTTACTGATCTGTAAAGGTTATGGGGCTTTACATGGCTTTATATTATTTTGTTTCATTGCTTTGTGTAGCTCTGGGGGGGGTCCTTCAGCTCCTTTCCTCCCTCTACTCTAAGAAGCGTGGATCCGTGCAGGGCTTATCCCAGGCTTACCCGAGCGTCGCTGTCCCGATCTTCCTCCAACCTCCAGACTGCTTGGCTCCTGGGTCTCCCAGCCTCTTGCACTGCACACACACGCAGGCACATGGTGCGCGGCTCGGTGCACAACAACCACCGCCGTAGTGGAGTTGGCTTCTGTCAGATCTCATCTCCTCTCCCCCTCGTGCACCCTCCGGCAGCGATGTAACGGCTCCGCCCACCAAGCTGGACACAGCGGAATTCGGAGAGCACACACTCCGGGACAGGGGGAGCAGGCGGCGGCACCAGGGAACCCCGAGCATTCCACAGACTGTAAGCAGGGCACCAGGAAGGGCATCAGTCATGCATTAGAAGTCAGCCAGTTACAGCAGCAGGTAGGGGTAGGGGCATTTTATCTCGGACACTCAGGCTTCTCTAGCATGTCCGCTCCGGGAGAGACGCCAAGAACTCGCAGCTTCTGGCTGTTTGGCGCCATGTTGTAGCTCCTCCCCTAGTGTCCTAGTAGTCTTTGGATACTGGAACAAACAACTTTTCTCAGGATCTCAAAACATTACCAACTCTAAACACAAATCCTGGATTCTGATAACCCTCTTAGTCACACGGAGAACTATTCTAAAAAAAACTGGACTTCCTCCACCTGTCTATCAATCTCTCTGACTGAAAGAGAACTTCAGTTACTACTACTACTTTACAGAGAAAAGGTAGGTACTGACTTTGCCCTACCCTCCTTTTAAGGCAAGCTTCTGTAAGAGATTGAAGGCTTTCATGTTCTCCACTATGCCCATCAACAAACTTGATACCTTTTGAGGAGTCCTTTTCCAATTTTCAAAGTCTCCAAAAACTCTATGACAAGGATGATACCTTTTAAGAGACTTATTACCTAGCGTGCCATATGAAGTTTTGAATATTACATTGTCGGTCTGCCTAGATAGATATGCAACCTCCCCTTTTTATTGCTCCCCCTACTTATTATTATCCTTATAATTTTTTCAACTAACCCTTATTTTTTAATTGGTTATATCCTTAGTGTACTTTAATAGCTGTGTTGCAAGCCTTTTCTTGTATTTTATTGTACTTTGACAGCAGTAAACAATACTCAATGTATGAAAAAAAGAGAAAAATTCCAGGTGACACTTTCCCTGTCACTTGACAACCGCTTGCCTCTCATTTCCTAGTCCGGGCCTTGTTCAGGGAACACAGCGTTTGAATTTGCCGGTTAAGTCTCCCGTGTGTGGGATTTGAATTTGGTATTATCCATTTTACAGAAGCTACCTTTTGAACCATTACTCCATGCTTCTTTAAGTCTTTTGACAAACAGTTTTTTTTCTTGTAACCATATCCTCAGCAAGGAAGATTCTTCCTTTTTCAGGTGAAGACGCATTCGACTAGAGCAGTGGATGCTTAATGGGCAGTGCATCACCAGGCCAGGCCTCCATGGCTCAGATCTGTAAGGCTGCTACTTGGTCTTCGGTCAATACATTTACTAAGTTCTACCAGGTAGATGTGAGAGGATGCCACCTTCAGGCATAGTGTGCTGCAGGCAGCAGTATAGATCCTCTGGCCCAATGGCGGTCTTATTTGTGATCTGTGTCCCCCCTCCCCTCAATTTTGGCGTTGCTATGGGGCATCCATTAAAGTAATTAAGGCTCTGTCCCATGATGTATGATCAAGAAAATATGATTTTTTAATACAGCTTACCTATAAAATCCTTTTTCTTTGAATACATCATGGGACACAGAACTCCCGTCCCTCTTCAAAGTTGAACATGGGACACTTATTGCTTTGCTACAAAACTGAGGCACTCTCCATTTGGGAGGGGTTATATAGGGGAGGAACGCCATTCTACTTGGGTTAACCAGTCTCCAATCACTCATGGTGACGGCATAACCCATTAAGTAAGGCTCTGTGTCCCGTGATGTATTCCCAAGAAAAGGATTTTACAGGTAAGCTGTATTAAAAAATTCTATTCTTTTTGGCTTTTTTTTCTTTACACTTTTATTATAACTTTGAATGTTCCAGGTTAGGGTCTCTCAAAATGTGAAGGCCATCTAACATCTTTTGAGACACTGTGTAAATGTGCCCTAGGATTGTGCTGTGCTGCACTCTACAATGGGAAAAGTCGCCAGCACAGAGACCAGATTGGTTAGGACAGGAGGGACGATAAAAACAGGTGTCACACCTATATCCACGTTTTCTGCAGACACAACATCTTCCTTGGCTAGAGGTGCCACAGAGGACTTCTGGAAAGTGCCTCTCATGCAGCCGATTTTTAGGTAGGATCCAGTTTGTCCTAACGCTTTGTCACATAAGCGTTCAGCAGAGCCAATTAAAATGAGTATACAGGCACTTTTTCTTATACCAGCGTCTTGCTCTATGGACAAGGTAAGGTTGTATGTGTGGACACAGAGGGGCTTTCTCAACACCAGTTGGTGTTGGAATTTTGACTGTCGTATCTGCGTAAATAGAGAACAGAACGAAAACATTCTGTGTGTCCCTCTACTTCACTGCAAGCAAATTATTACATCTCAAGCAGGCTCACTCCCCCATCTAAGTTAGGAATCTACAAGCCATTGGGGGAATCAACGCAACAACTTGATCGGGAAACTGTTTGTTGAAGTGGTTTACGGGGGACCAAATGTTGTAGAGCTGATCGTATCCAGGGTCACCCTGAGCACAGCAGAGTTCATTATCATTGAAGTGCATAAACCGCATGATTTGCTCTTATCTAGTCCTGGTCATGGAAGTAGAGAACACAACATATGGTGGATTGGGTCAGTGGACCAATATGACCGCAACTCACACTTTTTAGTTATGCCCAGATAGTCCCAGAAAGGTCTTAAATTAGGGAGCCATTTATAGGTTTTCAAGCAAATTCTCTGTTGAGGGTGAAAATTTGGATTTGCAGCGATAAATTGACCAGCGTATAAATTACTTTGGTCCACAAGTGATCTGTAGAGATTGTCCGTGAAAAACAGCTTGTAATAGTCAAGGGTACTAAAATCCGCTGTTTCCACCTGAATTCCGGGTTGGCCAGTGAATGGGGGAAGTACGGTTGCTGCAGAATTGGTGGGCTGCGAAACGGCAATAGCATATGCAGCGGATGGACACTATGGGCTCTACGGGCCTGCCTTTTAATTCTTGGTGGCTGCGGGGCACTACTTGTTTCAGCTTGAACTGCACTTATGGGACTCGCCACATCACCAAGTGATACTGCAGTAATGGTTTGTCTATAACCAGGATGTACTAGGCCGCTGATGCTTGCCAGTTCCCCAGAAGGTTGCGCGGCACTAGTACTGGCTCTCTGCTCCATATGAGAACCCTGTGGTTGCACCTCAGCAGAACGGGGTTGGGTACGCTTGACCTTTGCAGGGACCACTACTCCATCATCAGAGCTATCTGTCAGGGTGCAGCTGCTCTCTACAAGTTCATATACTGAGCCTGAATCTGACAGTGAGGCTTCCCCTTCGCTCTCATCCGTCATGCTCAGCAACCTGTAGGCCTCTTCACTAGTGTTTCTCTGGACATTTTGGCCACTAAATTTATAGGTACATCTAGTGCGTCTCGCAGGCAAAAGAGCAACTGGTTGTCAGCGACTGCTTGAATCGCTACAAAAAAAATGAACTGTTGGCATTTGCAGTAGGGTTGTCCCAATACTGATATTAGGAGGAGTTACAAGCACCAATTACCCCTGTTTAGATTTCCATAAAGCCTGACATCTGCTTCTCCCATCCCAGCTGCTTTCCTGAAATCTATACACAGTGATCTGTGTTTGTAACTGCCCCAACCGCATCAATCACAGTTGATTGTCACTGTATCCTCCAGTCCCCCTCTGTCTTCTCCTCCATGCTCCACGTCCCCTCCTCTGTTCTGCTGTCCCCCTCCAGTTATCCTTCTGTCTGTACTCGATCTGTCAAGATGCAGAGCGGAGGTAGGAGCCAGTAAATCCGGCTCATTCTTTTTCCGAATGAACAGTCGGTGACCATTCACATAACTGAAACATTGTAACCTGTGTTAAAAATGGTAAAAAATGTAATTGTAAAAAAATAAAAATAAACTGACACACGTGCCACAGTTACATGACAAAAAAAGTAATAGGTATCGGGGAAGAAAATACTTGGGGGGAAAAAATCGTACTTGTACTTGGTCTTAAAAAAGTGGTATTGGGACAATCCTAGTTAGCAGGGATCAAGCCTGACTCTGCTAACGCTGCAGTTTTGTGTGTTGTAAGTGACAGTGATCTATTGATACTGCACTTGGGTGGGCTGGGTGGAGGGGCTAAACGCATGTGTTGGCAGGTGTCTGGGCTGATCCTGCTAACGCTGCGTTTTTGAGACCACTATACTGGGGACACTTGTATAGATCTGATCAGATCAAATATAACGATTGGTTCAAACACTATACTAGTAAGGGAGGTGTATGGTGTGTGTGTTAGCACTACTCACAATCAAAGGGTTAAAATCTGTTGCTGTCTGGGATTGTCGCTAACTGAGCTGAAACCTAACTGAGAACTAGCTAACCTTTGACACTAATACGGTGACCAGAAAAAATATCTGTACACTATACTAATGCCACAGTGACAGGAAGTGAAAGGGTAACTGGGGGTGATTAACCACTTGCCAACCAGGCCAATTCAGACACTTCTCTCCTACATGTAAAAATCATATTTTTTTTTGCAAGAAAAATACACAGAACCCCCAAACATTATATATGTTTTTTTTTAGCAGAGACCCTAGAGAATACAATGGCGATCATTGCAACTTTTTATCTCGCACAGTATTTGCGCAGCAATTTTTCAAACCGTTTGGACAAAAAAAACATTCATGCTTTAAAATAAAAAAAACCTGTAAAGTTAGCCCAATTTTTTTGCATAATGTGAAAGATGAAGTTACGTTGAGTAATTAGATACCCAACATGTCACGCTTCAAAATTGTACACACTCATGGAATGGCGACAAACTTTGGTACTTAAAAATCCCCATAGGCGACACTTTAATTTTTTTTTACTGGTTACATGTTTTGAGTTACAGAGGAGGTCTAGAGCTAGAATTATTGCTCTAACGTTCCCGGCAACACCTCACATGTGTGGTTTGACCACTGTTTTTATATGTGGGCAGGATTTACGTATGCTTTCGCTTCTGCGTGCGAGGACAGGGGCACTTTTTAAAAAACATTTTTTTTTATTGTTAATTTTACTTACTTTTTTTATTTTGACACTTTAAAAAAAAAAAAAAAAACTTTTGATCACTTTTATTCCTATTACAAGGAATGTAAACATCCCTTGTAATAGGAATATAACATGATCGGACCTCTTTACAGTGAGATATGGGGTCAATAAGACCTGTGACAGGAAGTCGGGTAAATCTGTGGGTGTTGTCACAGACGGGAGATACATCTCCTTTGTTTTCAACCATCCTCAACTGCCTTTTTGTATAGTTCAGCGTGTAGTGAACCCATCCAGGGAGTCGCACACACCCGCTACCGAGCAAATCCCTCACACATGGTGGAGTGCCACGGGCAGTTAAAGTAAACCCAAAATGGAGGAGATACTGAAACAGCTGGCTATAGCAAATGCAAATCAACAGCAGACAAATGCAGCTTTGCAGCGGAGCCTTGCAGCTCAACAACAGGCTCACCAAGAGAGCATTGCAGGCTTGGAACAGAGACACCAGCAGCAAATGTAGGCCATTGTGAAACAGCTTCAGAGACCGCAGACCAAGGCTGAGAGTCAGGCCAGTAACATATCGACTTTTCGGGTAAGCCACTTATTGCCAAAGATGACTGCAGATGATGGCCCTGAGATGTTTCTGACCACGTTTGAGGCCTTGTACACACGATGTAATATATCCGATGGAAACGGTCCGACGGACCGTTTCCATCGGATATGTCCGCCAGGCTGTTTGATCCGGTGGCTGTACACGCCATCAGATCAAATTCCCCGCCGGCAGACAGCGCGGTGACGCGGCGGTGACGTTGACGCCGCCACGTCACCGCACCAGGAAGTAAACACTTCCGCGCGCATGCGTCGATCCATTCACAGGATACGACGCATGTGCAGGCAGATATGTCCGCTGGTTTGCCGTACTAACCAGCAGACATATCCGACGGGCAGCTCTCCGGCGGAAAAATTTCAAAGCATGCTTTGAAACTTTTCCGCCGGAGGAATCCGGCCAAAACGGTCCGTTTGCCCCTACAGACGAGTGGATTTTTCGGCTGAAATGGTCCGTCGGACCATGTTAAGCGGAAAAATTCCCTCGTGTGTACAAGGCCTGAGAGAACAGCGGAAAAAGAGTTGGCCTAAATAACAGTGGGCTGGACTAGTGGCCCCCCTATTATCTGGAGAAGCCCAAAAGGTGTAACGCCACTGGCGTTCCTTCCCCCTTAACCACTGCGCTGGTGACTTCCCCACACCTCCGCAGTGAGCTACGCGCGTCATTTCCGGTGCGCTCTGTTGTGCGCTCCACGCTGGAACGCGGAAGTGCGCCCCAGCGATCCGCATCCATTCCCGCGCCGCGCGCTCTATTTAAAGCCCCAGGTATGACGGCACGGTGTTCCACTATTTTGTGTGCACCTGCCGTCACCTGGGACCCTTGCAGCCTCCATACAGACCCACCACTTTGGACCTCTGGCCTCAGACCCACAGAGCATCCCTGCTCCCCACCAGCCAGCATCACTTCAGCCCAGTGCTCTTCAGCAAGGAATCCCTATTCCCAAGAGACTACTGCAGCTGTCCAGGAGCTGACACTCTATGGACTCTAGGAAACATCAGAACCGCAAGTAACAGTGTCTAACCATGCCTATGCTAACCTGATTACTAACAAAAGCAATCCTGTGGTCTGCATATTTCCAGTATTGTTTATGTATGATAACCGCAAGTAACAGTATCTAGTCATGTCTCTGCTATTCTGAATACTAACAAGGCAACCTTTGTGCACTCCCTATCTCCAGTAAACTTAGTCTCATACTTGTTGTCCTAGTCTAGTATATGCTATTATACCCTGTACCTGAAGTGCAGTTACGCACCAGCTTTTGATACCCGAGTAAAGGTGGCGTGAACCTTCGTGGTATACATCTCATTCTGCTATAGTAACCGTCAGACATTTTTCCTTTGCTTTATTTAAGTTACATTCCTTAATTGATACGGTGCCGCACCCAAGACTGGTTCCCCCGATAGAGGTTGTGATGAAATAAACCCTAAACTTTCTGTTAATACAAGAAAGTGCGGATGTGGTTTAGTCTGAGAAACCTCTCCAACTGGGAAATCCATTAAGTATCATTAAAGAGAGGACAGGATTGTAACATAATAGTGGAACCCATACACACTTAATGGATCCGGCGGAACTCGCCAATCATTTGGTTGCTCTCTCGCAACGAGTTGATACCCTCACCGCCACTGTTAATGACCTCCGTTTGGAAAACGAGGCACTTCGAAACCATAATTTTGCTCAACCACGGGATCGACCTGAACCCAAGGTCTGCCCCCCTGAGCCTTTTTCAGGAGACAGGAAGAACTTCCGTCAATTTATTACTTCTTGCCGTCTTATGTTTGACCTACACCCCCGTACCTACCATTCCGATAGAATTAGAATTCTCACGTTGACTTCGTATCTCAAAGGGGAACCAAGAGTATGGGCTGACGCCTACGTCGAGGAACATGGTGACCTACTAGGAACTTTCAATACTTTCCTTGATGAAATATCCCTCCTTTACGAAGACCCCAACAAACAGCTCACAGCAGAAAACACCATCAGAAACCTTAGACAAGGTAAAAGACCGGTAGAGGATTACATCTCTGAGTTTGAGTGCTGGTGCCGTGAAACTTTGTGGACGGATATTTCCCTTAGAAACCAATTCCGTATCGGACTTTCAGAACCTATGAAAGATGAACTTGCCCGAGTTGAAATTCCCACTACCCTGGAGGATCTCATGCACCTCTCCCTCTCCATTGACCGCAGACTCAGAGAGAGAAAGGCCGAGCGTATTAATTCATATCAAGCTACGCCACCTAGGAGGTCCAGATCCCCACCAAAGGACATTCCAATGGACATAGCAGCAGTCAAAGGACCACTATCACCAGAAGAGAAACAAAGACGCAGAGCTCAAAACTTATGTCTTTATTGCTCAGCCCCTGACCACATTGTCCCTACCTGCCCTCTTCTTAAGAGGAAGTCTGAAGGTAACCCCCACAACATTAATAAGATTGCTTTGCCCCGAACTTTCACTAATAACTATGTTTTTCTTACTCTTACTTTACAATGGGACCAAGATAGATGCACTGTAGATGCGATGGTTGACACCGGTGCCTGTGGTAACTTCATTGACAGAGAAATTGTTAACTCAAAAAATATCCCAAGTGTCTTAAAGCAACATCCGTTGCCTGTTACCTTTATTGATGGCTCTACTTCCTCATATGGGCCAGTACACACTCAAACCTCACCTTTGTTGGTTACCTGTGGCAATGGCCATACTGAAACGCTAGTGTTCGATATTATCCGATCACCCACTTTCCCAATAGTATTAGGGTTACCCTGGTTACTTCTCCACCAACCAATCTTCCACTGGTCTAGTAACTCACTTAAGCTTGAATCCTCTTTCTGCAAACATACCTGTTACCCTGTGTACAGTTTGTTTCTCACTACTGAAAACAACAATACTCTCCCTTCTTACTTGTATGATTTTTCGGATGTCTTCAGCAAAACTAATGCAGAGACACTTCCCCCGCATCGCATTTATGATTGTCCGATCGACCTTATTCCAGACTCTACCATTCCTACCGCTCGAATTTATCCTCTATCCCAACCGGAACTTATCCATCTCAAAGACTACCTCGATGACAACCTGAGGAAGGGGTTCATCAGACCTTCCACATCCCCAGCTAGCGCCGCAATGTTTTTTGTAAAGAATAAGGACGGTTCTCTTCGCCCAATAATTGATTACAGGTCCCTCAATAACATCACAATAAAAAATCGGTATCCCCTACCACTCATCCCAGAACTTATTGAACGACTCCAGACCTCCAAAATCTTTACAAAACTGGATCTTAGGGGCGCTTATAATTTAATTCGAATCCGTCCTGGGGACGAATGGAAGACGGCTTTCAAGACCCGCTATGGCTTATTCGAGTACACGGTTATGCCTTTCGGGCTATGCAATGCCCCCGCAACTTTTCCAAGATTCATTAATGATATTTTCCGGGACTTGTTAGACATTTGTGTAGTGATTTATCTTGACGACATCTTGATCTTCCCAGATAATCTTGATGAACATACCAAACATGTACGATGGGTACTATCAAGGCTTAGAACACATCGTCTATACGCTAAACTGGAGAAGTGTGTCTTCAACCAAACCAGTATCTCTTTCCTTGGCTATCAGATTACCCCCGACGGCATCCAGATGGACCGTTCTAAGGTTGAATGTATTCTCTCTTGGCCCATTCCACAGTCCAGGAAGGCTCTACAACGATTCCTAGGGTTCTCAAACTACTATCGTAAATTCATTAAGAATTTTTCAGAGATTGTAAAACCACTAAATTCCTTAACTAGTAAAAAGACACCCTTTACCTGGACAAATCAAGCTCAGAAATCTTTTGATACACTGAAACTCTCCTACACCTCTGCTCCAATACTGCAGTTACCTGATCCACAATGTCACTTCACCGTAGAAGTGGATGCATCTCACTTTGCTTTAGGTGCTGTACTTTCACAACAACTAACCCTATCGGATCCTCTACATCCAGTCGCTTTCTACTCCAGAACTCTAAATTCTGCAGAGAGGAACTACCCCATTGGAGAGAAGGAACTTTTAGCAATTGGGGACGCATTGGCAAACTGGAGACATCTTCTAGAAGGTTCTACATACCCAGTAATGATCCTCACTGATCATCGGAACCTACAACATTTGAAGGCATGCAAGACTCTCTCTGCTCGTCAAGTAAGATGGAGCCTGTTCTTTGATAGATTTGACTTTCTCATATCTTACAGACCAGGTACCCAAAACCTAAAGGCTGACTCCCTATCCCGCATCAATGAAGATGAGATCATTGAAAGTCCGCCTTCATCTATCATCTCTCCTAAGCGCTTTATTGGAGTCACCTCCTCAATTCGGGAACTAATCTCTCAGAACACACCCACTGATGCCTCCTCCTTGCCTAAAGGAATCTCTAGGCAATCAGATGGTACATATACCTTTGAGAATAAGTTATATGTTCCTCCCAGCCTTCAACTAACACTCCTCAAACAACTACATGACTCTCCACTAGCTGGCCATTCAGGAATAAATAAGACCATACACCTCCTCAAAAGAGATTTTTGGTGGCCCCATTTAGCTAGAATGGTTCAAGATTATGTCAACTCCTGTGTCATCTGTGCTAGTAACAAACTCTCAAGAAAACCCCCCTTTGGTTATTTATCCTCTCTTCCAATCCCTAAGCGACCCTGGCAGGTCGTCTCGATTGACTTTATAGTAGATCTTCCACGGTCAAATGGCTCAAATACTATCATGGTCACAGTGGATTTACTCACAAAGATGGCACATTTCATTCCTTTAAAAGATTTACCAACATCATCTGAGACAGCAACAGCTTTCATTAACAACGTCATCAAGTTACATGGCCTCCCTTTCTTAAATCATTTCCGACAGAGGTTCTCAATTTATCTCTAAGTTCTGGAAGGCTTTATGTACCACATTAAAGATTGACCACCGCATGTCTAGTGCGTATCACCCCCAAACAAACGGTCAGACAGAAAGGGTCAACCAGACCCTAGAACAATATCTACGTTGTTACTGCACACACTTACAGGATGACTGGTTCCATCTACTACCCCATGCTGAATTTTCTTATAATAACGCCACCAGCTCTTCTACTAGGTTTTCACCATTCTATGCAAATTATGGTTTCCACCCACAAGCTTTACCGTCCAATATGCAGTCAAACAAAGTTCCTGCTGTAAGACAATACCTTTCAACCCTAAAGGATACCCTACAAATTCTTCATAACAACTTAGAAGCTGCTCAAAGACGACAAAAACGGAACTATGACATTCACAGATCTAAGCCACCTGTTTACAAAGTGGGAGACCTAGTTTGGTTATCCACCAAAAATTTACGTCTTAAAATTCCCTCCAGGAAACTCGGCCGACAATTTACTGGGCCTTTCCCTATTTCACATGTGATAAATCCTAATGCCGTAAAATTAACCTTACCAAGTGAATGGAAAATCCACCCCTCTTTCCACGTCTCACTTTTGAAACCATTTATACCAAACCCATTCCCCAACAGAGTTTCAAATCCCCCACCTCCAGTTGACATTTCAGGTGAATGTGAATATGAGGTTGAACAAATTTTGGATTGTAGGAGAAGGGGCTCTACTTTCCAGTACTTAATACGTTGGAAAGGTTACAGTCATCTCGAAGATTCATGGGAAGACTCTACACATCTCCATGCACCCCGCCTTATCAAATCATTTCATCAGAGGTACCCTAACCGACCTTCTCCTGCTAAGAGCACTTTAGGAGCGCCCTTGAGGAGGGGAGTATGTAACGCCACTGGCGTTCCTTCCCCCTTAACCACTGCGCTGGTGACTTCCCCACACCTCCGCAGTGAGCTACGCGCGTCATTTCCGGTGCGCTCTGTTGTGCGCTCCTCGCTGGAACGCGGAAGTGCGCCCCAGCGATCCGCATCCATTCCCGCGCCGCGCGCTCTATTTAAAGCCCCAGGTATGACGGCACGGTGTTCCACTATTTTGTGTGCACCTGCCGTCACCTGGGACCCTTGCAGCCTCCATACAGACCCACCACTTTGGACCTCTGGCCTCAGACCCACAGAGCATCCCTGCTCCCCACCAGCCAGCATCACTTCAGCCCAGTGCTCTTCAGCAAGGAATCCCTATTCCCAAGAGACTACTGCAGCTGTCCAGGAGCTGACACTCTATGGACTCTAGGAAACATCAGAACCGCAAGTAACAGTGTCTAACCATGCCTATGCTAACCTGATTACTAACAAAAGCAATCCTGTGGTCTGCATATTTCCAGTATTGTTTATGTATGATAACCGCAAGTAACAGTATCTAGTCATGTCTCTGCTATTCTGAATACTAACAAGGCAACCTTTGTGCACTCCCTATCTCCAGTAATCTTAGTCTCATACTTGTTGTCCTAGTCTAGTATATGCTATTATATCCTGTACCTGAAGTGCAGTTACGCACCAGCTTTTGATACCCGAGTAAAGGTGGCGTGAACCTTCGTTGTATACATCTCATTCTGCTATAGTAACCGTCAGACATTTTTCATTTGCTTTATTTAAGTTACATTCCTTAATTGATACGGTGCCGCACCCAAGACTGGTTCCCCCGATAGAGGTTGTGATGAAATAAACCCTAAACTTTCTGTTAATACAAGAAAGTGCGGATGTGGTTTAGTCTGAGAAACCTCTCCAACTGGGAAATCCATTAAGTATCATTAAAGAGAGGACAGGATTGTAACAAAAGGCATATTTTGATTTGGAGTTTGCAGATGCAAAAAACTATGATTGATTAAAAGAGGAAATATTGGCACATATGGTGTAACCCTGGATGTCCGTGCTCAGCGGGTCCACAATTGGAGTTATCAGCTGAGGAAGCCACCTCGGTCTCAGATGTATGACCTCATCCCTTTGGCTAGGAAATGGACACATTTCTTAGGTCTCTTCCTAACACCCTGCAGAAATGGGTAAGCCATGGTGGTCCAGAAACCGCAGACAAACTAGTAGACCTGGTCGAAAGGTACCTAGCAACAGAGAATTTGACCTCTTCACCCAGAGACGCACAGACTTTCCACCCCAAGACCAGATCCTCCCCACCTATAGGCAAGACTGCATCAAGGGATGGGGGTGGAGAGAAGGACCAAAGAGCAACTAGAGGTATTATCGGGACTACTGCTAATGTTTGATGAGAGCGGCCTGGAAGACCCGTCCCACAGGAGAGGACCAGAAGGTTGATTTGTTTCCGTTGCCGGGAAGAGGGACATGTAGCAGCGGTTTTCCCAGCGGTTGATGAACCCATGCAGTGTGACTTTCTGACAGAGAGACGACAGTCCCTCTTTGCAACCACATGCACTGCAGTAAAGGGGAATGAGAAACCTTTATGTAGAATGTGCTTAGATGGTAAAGATGTTGTGGTATTGTTGGATTCAGGTAGCCTGGTCACCTTAGTGAAAAGTGATCTAGTGGTGGGAAAAACCTTACATCCTAGGAAAAATGGCTGTAATTTGTGTACATGGGGACACTCGAGAATATGCGGTGACTACGGTTTCCTTTGAAACCTCCCCCGGTAACTTGTGTCACCAAGTGGGTTTAGTTCCCCAACTGCCACATGACGCCATTGTGGGAAGGGATTTCCCAAAGTTCTGGGAGCTTTGGGATTGCCCAGATTCCCCAGTAAATGGTTCTTCTGAGCCTGAAACATCTACTCCAGAATCCTCTAACTGTGAGGATTCTCCTGAGTTTCCGTTCTCAGTCTTGGCAGGGGAAACACCAGTCCCTAGGGAAAAGCCTGCTACCTCAGAGGAACAGCAGCCGATAGGGTTTGATGACCTCAAGGTGCACAGAGAAAATGTTATCACTGAGCAATTGAGGGACCCCACATTGCTAAGAGCTCAGGAGAATGTAGTGAAGATATATGGGAAGTTAGTTAACCCTGATGAGAGGGTTGCCCTCCCTTACTTCATTATTGAAAGGGACCTGTTATATCGAGTGTCACAGAGGTTAGAGGAGACCATTGAGCAACTGGTAGTGCCTAAACCGTACCACAAGATGGTTTTGGAACTGGCCTATGGGCACATTCTTGGGGGACATTTGGGAGCAGAAAAAACCCGGGAGAGAATCACCCAGATGTTTTATTGGCCTGGGATCACTAAGGAAGTGGAATTGTACTGCTCTTCCTGTCCCGTGGGTCAGATTACTGCACCCATGCCACATTTCCACAGTCCGTTGGTACCCCTGCCTATTATCGAGGTCCCTTTTGAGAGGATCGCCATGGACTTGGTTGGCCCCTTACTGAAGTCCACTAGAGGGCACCAGCACATCTTGGTAATAATGGACTATGCCACCCGTTACCCAGAAGTGATTCCTCTCTGAAACACCTCTGCTAAAACCATTGCCAAAGAGTTTTTTCAGGTTTTCAGCCGTGTGGGTCTTCCTAAGGAAGTCCTAACTGATCAGGGCACCCCGTTTATGTCTAGGGTGACCAGATAACTTTGTAAACTCCTGAAAGTGACCCAATTACAGTACAGACCAAAAGTTTGGATTCACACTGAAGGCATCAAAACTATGAATTAACAAATGTGGAATTATATACATAACAAAAAAGTGTGAAACAACTGAAAATGTCATATTTTAGGTTCTTCAAAGTAGCCACCTTTTGCTTTGATTACTGCTTTGCACACTCTTGGCATTCTCTTGATGAGCTTCAAGAGGTAGTCACCTAAAATGGTCTTCCAACAGTCTTGAAGGAGTTCCCAGAGATGCTTAGCACTTGTTGGCCCTTTTGCCTTCACACTGCGGTCCAGCTCACCCCCAAACTATCTCAAATGGGTTCAGGTCCGGTGACTGTGGAGGCCAGGTCATCTGGGGCAGCACCCCATCACTCTCCTTCTTGATCAAATAGCCCTTACACAGCCTGGAGGTGTGTTTGTGTAATTGTCCTGTTGAAAAATAAATGGTGGTCCAACTAAACGCAAACCTGGATGGAATAGCATGCCGCTGGAAGATGCTGTGGTAGCCATGCTGGTTCAGTATGCCTTCAATTTTGAATAAATCCCCAACAGTGTCACCAGCAAAGCACCATCACACCTCCTCCTCCATGCTTCACGGTGGGAACCAGGCATGTAGAGTCCATCCGTTCACCTTTTCTGCGTCACACAAAGACACGGTGGTTGGAACCAAAGATCGCAAATTTGGACAGATTTCCACTGGTCTAATGTCCATTCCTTGTGTTCTTTAGCCCAAATAAGTCTCTTTTGCTTGTTGCCTTTCTTTAGCAGTGGTTTCCTAGCAGATATTCTACCATGAAGGCCTGATTCACACAGTCCCCTCTTAACAGTTGTTCTAGAGATGTGTCTGCTGCAAAAGGTGGCTACTTTGAAGAACCTAGAATATGAGATCTATTTTCAGTTTTTTCACACTTTTTTGTTATGTATATAATTCCACATGTGTTAATTCATAGTTTTGATGCCTTCAGTGTGACTCTACAATTTTCATAGTCGTGAAAATAAAGAAAACTCTTTGAATGAGAAGGTGTGTCCAAACTTTTGGTCTGTACTGTACGTATATCAGTATATCACCCTCAGACGGGTTAGTGGAAAGGTTTAATAAAACTTTAAGGCCGCGTACACACAATCGAACATGTCTGTTGAAACTGGTCCACAGACCAGTTTCAGCGGACATGTTCGATCGTGTGTACGGCCTAGCGGACAGTTTTCCAGCAGACAAAAGTTTCTAAACATGCTTAGAAACTTGTCCGCTGGAAACCTGTCCGTCGGACATGTTCGATGGTTAGTACGCCCAACCATCGGACCAAAATCCCGTGCATGCGTCGAATTGATTCGACGCATGCGTGGAAGCATTGAACTTCCTTTTTCCAGCACGTCGGTGTGTTCTACGTCACCGCGTTCTGGTCCGAGGGGATTTTGGTCCGATGGTGTGTACACACATCAGACCAAAAGATCCCTTCAGACATGTCCAATGAAAACGGTCCGTTGGACCTGTTTCATCGGACATGTCTGATCGTGTGTACGTGGCCTAAAACAAATGTTGAGGAAGGTGGTGGATAATGACAGAAAGAACTGGGATTATCTGCTCCCTTATCTGATGTTTGCCATAGGAGAGGTTCCCCAATCGTCCACAGGGTTCTCTCCGTTTAAGCTACTGTATGGGAGGCACCCCGGGGCCTACTGGACATTGCCAGGGAAACGTGGGAAAGTGATAGTTCCCCTCATCGAAGTGTGATTGAACATGTGGCACAAATGAAAGATAGAATTGACCAAGTGATGCCGATTGTGAAGGCACATTTAGCCCAAGCCCAGTTGGCTCAACAGGTCCGGTCCGTTCCTTTGCACCTGGTGATAGGGTGTTGGTGCTGGTCCCCATGGTCGAAAGTAAATTTCTAGCCAAATGGCAGGGTCCTTTATGAAGTGTTGGAGAAAATGGGGGTGGTGAATTATAGAATTAGCCAACCGGGAAGACGAAAACCTGAGCAGATATATCACGTGAACTTGTTGAAACCATGGAAGGATAGAGAGTCCTTGGTCACTGAGACTACCAGATTTTCTGCTCCATTTAACCTGGCTGTCCCTGAAGTTGGGATAGCGGAGACTCGTTCCGAGACTCAGTGACAGGAGGCTAAAGAATTTGTGCTCCGTAATAGGGAGAAGTTTTCAGATTTGCCAGGTTGGGTCTCCGGGGTTGAACATGACATTATCATCACACCAGGGGAGAAGGTCAAGTTGAAGCCTTATAGAATTCCAGAAGCCCGGCGAGAGGCAATTCGCCAGGAAGTAAAAAAAAATGCTTGAGCTGGGGGTGATAGAAGAGTCAAATAGTGATTGGTCCAGTCCCATTGTCTTAGTGTCTAAACCAGATGGAAGTTGGCGGTTTTGTAATGACTTTCGCCGCCTGAATAAAATCACTAAGTTTGACACCTATCCTATGCCCCGCATTGATGAACTGATTGATCGCCTAGGCACTGCCCGGTACATGTCGACGTTAGACCTGACCAAGGGTTATTGGCAAATTCCTCTCTCGGAGTCGGCCAGGGAAAAAACAGCATTTGTAACTCCAGACGGATCTTTCCAATATCGGAGGATGCCTTTTGGGTTACAGAATGCTCCCGCCACATTTCAACGCACCATGGATAAAACCTTTCGGCCTCATCGAGCCTATGCTGCTGCATAACTAGATGACGTGGTCATCCACAGTGAGGATTGGGAATCACACTTGCCAAAAGTTCAGGCTGTGTTGGATTCCATCTGGAAAACCAGGTTTACAGCCAATCCAAAAAAATGTACCCTTGGGCTAGAAGAGGCAAAGTATCTGGGGTATACCATTGGAAGAGGTCTAATCAAGCCCCAAATAAACAAAGTTGAGGCTATTCAGGATTGGCCATGTCCCACCAACAAGAAACAAGTTTGTGCATTTTTGGGGATCGCAGGTTATTATCGCCACTTAATCCCCCATTTTGCCTCACAGGCTGCTCCCCTGACCAATTTGACCAAAGGGAAGGAGTCTGTCTTGACCAAATGGACTCCCAAAGCAGAAGCAGCTTTTCAGGATTTAAAACAGGCCTTATGTAGTCAGCCAGTTTTAAAATCGCCTAATTTTTTCATGGGACTTTGTGGTTCAGACAGATGCGTCAAATGTGGGGTTAGGAGCTGTACTGTCCCAGGTTATCAAGGGGGAGGACACCCTGTTATGTACCTCAGCCGAAAGTTGAAGGCCCATGAGGAGAATTATGCCACCATTTAGAAAGAGTGTTTGGCGGTGAAATGGGCTTTGGTTCTCTCCGGTACTACCTCGTGGGTAGACAGTTTGAACTGGTGACGGATCATGCCCCATTGAAGTGGATGGCACAGAACAAGGAGACCAATAGGAGAATAAATAGGTGGTTCCTGGCCCTTCAGGAATTTAGTTTTGTGGTAACACATCGCCCCGGTGTTAAAATGGGGAATGCAGATGGGTTGTCCCGAGTGCATGCGTGCCTGGCAACCTGTGTCCCAACCCTAGGGTTGAAACAAGAGGGGGGGGTATGTGACAGGAAGTCGGTTAAATCTGTGGGTGTTGTCACAGACGGGAAATACATTTCTGCCTTGTTTAGACAATTCACCAATTACTATTAGGTGTCTGCTGCAGAAATAGCCAGAAGGGTTTAGGGTTTTGGAAAACTTCAGCTGTTCAGTATGAAGCAAATAAAGGGTCACTAAAGGAAAAAAAAATGTTTTGCTGAAATGACTGTTTACAGGGTATAGAGACATAAGTTAACTGATTCCTTTTCAAAATGATTAAAAATAGATAAAAAGCAATCATATAATGTGCCTGCAGGTTAGTTTCTCTTTTGAACTGCCTTCATGTTTCCGTGAAGTAGAAATAGACACACAGAACAAAAACAAACAAATCCAGGGCAGTGTTTTGTTTTTAAAATGAATCTGATTGGTTCTGGGAAGTTTTAGACACACAGTAATGACAGCTTAGACCACCGTGAGAAATCTCCCAGTACTGTGGTTATAAGGAAATAGACAAGCAGGAAGTGTGGAGAACAGAGCAGGATTACAGCAACTTCAAAGCAAAAACTAACAATAAGGACATGAAACCAGTACTGCAGTAAGGTAAAGGAAGCTATTTAGCTAAAAACAATAATTCCTTTAGTGATCCTTTAAGGCCTCTATAAGTCACCCAGAGGGTGACTACTGATTGGTGCATCCTGAGGCCTTTGAGTTAAGGAGAGCAGTGGACTGAGAAAGACTTCTGAAGGTGAGGTCGTATCAGTATTTCTGTGTGATAAATATCAAAGAGACTTTTTGTTTTCTGCTGTATGACCAGCAGTGTCTGCCCAGCAGTAGGCTGTGCCAGACTCCATAGGCAAGTTCCTGTGTTGTGAAGGTAGATGCCCCAAGTGGCAAGGGTTTATTTTATGTTTTGTTTTGTTTATGCTGTTTTGATGCTTGCACTTGTATCCAGCAATATGGAAGAATAAACCATCTACTTTGTTTTCAACCATCCTCAACTGCCTTTCTGTATAGTTCAGCGTGTAGTGAAGCCACCCAGGGAGTCACACACACCCGCTACCGAGCAAATCCCTCACAGACCCCACATCTCACCTCCTAGGCTGGGAAGCCTAAAAACAAGAAAAAACATCACCACTTCCTAGCCGAAGCGGCGCGGTTTTGTTTTTAACGCAGAGGCCTGGCGTGACGTCATAACATCACGCCCGACCTCCGATAATCATAGAGACTCAGGCGACCATCTGGTCCGCTGGAAATCTCTATGGTCAAGAACCAGGGCCGGAGGATCCTCTTCACGACTCACCGATTCCTCAGGTGAGTTATTAGAAGCACCGGAGGGCAACGGGAAGGGGGAACATCCCCTCTCTCCACCTGTAAGAATGATCAAGCGGTGGAACAGTCGCTATGATTGTTCTTATGCTGTAGGGAATCGCCGGCCAAAAACGTCTATCTGATGCCTGTAGCTGCACTATCACCCCAGGAACACCAATGATGAGGCACTATCCGCCCCCAGGAACACCAATGATGGGGCACTATCCGCCCCCAGGAACACCAATGATGGGGCACTACCCCCCCAGGAACACCAGTGATAGAGCACTATCCCCCCCCCCAGGAATAACAGTGATGGGGCACTACCCCCCCCCCAGGAATAACAGTGATGGGGCACTATCCCCCCCCAGGAACATCAATGATGGGGCACTATTCCCCCCAGGAACACCAATGATGGGGCACTATTCCCCCCAGGAACACCAATGATGGGGCACTATTGCCCCTAGGAACACCAATGATGGGGCACTATTTCCCATCCAGGAACACCAATGAGCATCTGAAGTGTTAATCGCGGGGGGAGGAGGCGCTTCTGCAGGATATTTGTCTTTAAAAGAAATGTTATCATTTCTTAAATGTCACATTTGTTAGAGCGCCAACATAAAAATCAAGTGGCGCCAATTTCCTCATCATCTCTGGAGATGCCACGCCGCCTGAGAGCCTTTTAATAAAGGAGAAACGACGTTCGTTTACTGATAGGAAGTGTCAACTTCCTATGGAGGGAAAGTTTTATTTCTGCAGAGATTCCGGGATGGAGGCGGAGGAATGACTCAACCTGACCCTTCTGGAGATTCTCATCCTCATCCTCATTGGTACAGATCATTGACAAGGAAGGGGTCGGTAAATAACACCTTTACCAGCCCCTTCTCCGCTCTCCATCCTGACTGCATCCCCCCGCAGCAGCCACTGGTAGAGGGTAGGAGGGAAGCCGGCAGAGCAGCGAGGGAGAGTGCAGAGAAAGCACAGGAGGGGCACGGGGGAGAGAGCACAGGAGGGGCACGGGGGAGAGAGCACAGGAGGGGACGTGGGAGAGAGCACAGGTAATCAATGCATTTTTATAGCAAAATGTGTCAAAATTGTCTGATGTGTTTGCCATAATGTCGCAGTCAAAAAAAAATCGCTGATCGCCTCCATTACTAGTAAAAAATAAATAATAAAAATGCCATAAAACTATCCCCTATTTTGTAAACGCTATAAATTTTGCACAAACCAATCGTTAAACGCTTATTGCGATTTTATTAATTTTTTTAACCAAAAATATGTATAAAAATACATATTGGCCTAAACTGAGGGGAAACAAAGTGTTTTTATATCTTTTTTAGTGATATTTATTAGCAAAAAGTAAAACATTTTTTTTTTTTTTAAATGTACCTATTTTTGTTTATAGCGCAAAAAAAAACCGCAGAGGTGATCAAATACCACCAAAAGAAAGCTCTATTTGTGGAAAAAAGGACGCCAATTTTGTTTGGGAGCCTTATCAACGACCGTGCAATCGTCGGTTAAAGCGACACAGTGCCGAATCGCAAAAAGGGGCAAGGTCCTTTAGCTGCATAATGGTCCAGGTCTTAAGTGGTTAAGTTATTACACTAGGCATACTTGCAGTTACACCCCAAAACACATTCTTCTTCTTCTACTTGTCCCAAGTATGATGATACCATGTGTGTGAATCTTTTCCACAACCTGACCACATAGAGGCCCAACATCCAAGTAGCACCTTCAGGCGTTCTAGGTACATAAATTACACATTTAAGCACATATTACACTTTTGAAGGCCCCACCAGGACACTGGAATTGCCAAAAATAATTACCATTTTTGAAAGGCAAACACCCCAAGGTATATTCTGAGGCATAATGAATCTTTTGAACAGAAAATGAAAATGTGTTTTGTTTTCTTTCTCGTACATCACGGGACACAGAGCGGCATATTCATTACTATATGGGTTATATGGAGTACCTTCAGGTGTGGACACTGGCAATCTCAAACAGGAAGTCCCCTCCCTATATAACCCCCTCCCCTAGAGGGAGTCCCTCAGTTTTTTCGCCAGTGTCTTAGGTGTTGGTCACGGAATAGCTTTGCTCCACATCCTTGGGATTAAGGGCGGGCTAACCGGATCTGTCCAAGGAGCCTCAGTGCCAAAGTGGACAGTACCCGGGCCCCAAACCGTGGGGTTTTGCCTATAATGCTCCTCTTTGGAGGGCTGGACCCTGGGCCCAGGACTTGGAGTTTGTAAAAACCATAAGTTCCTGTTTGCCAGGGTGCTATATAGGTCCAGGACAGTGGGTACCTTCATAGGACCCCAGGGCCTGAAGGTCTACTACGCTACCCACGGAGATGGGAGAATATTGGATCGGTTTGCTGGACAAACATCCTGCAGCATGGAGCAGGTAAGGGGGAGCCTGCGGGACTTGGTTCGACAGCAGGCTCTCCGGGGTAACCTAAAAGGGGGGATAGCCTAAGTATGCTCTGCATGGGCAACCTTGCTCACTATGTCTGAGAGAGACAGGATGACACCTTTTTTCCCCCATCACTAGGTTCCCCTGTCTAAGAATGTGTTGCTAGCTAACCTGCTGCTTTCTTCCTAGGACTAGTAAGGATCCCTAGGGGCCTTTTGGAGAGTCCTACCTGGCCGGGGGTTTGAATCTGCCGCCTGTTTCTGCAGTCCTGGGTCTCCAGCAGCGCGGCTCCTCCATGTTCCTCCTGTTCCGGCATACGCGCGCGCGCGCGCACGTCTTATAGACGTTTTTCGCGCCGTTCAGACAGGAGGGCGGGGGGGCGTGCCTGCGGCGTCATACAGGGGCGCGCCTTGTGCTGTTATAGATCAGCAGGCATTGTCAGTGCTCAGTCTGAGGCTGATTTCAGAAGGAGAGGACGCAGAGCGGCAGAACAGTGACTCCCGGTGGCGGAAGAGGGGTAGTACATGCTGGACTTTGTTCCAATGCCTTTTTTGTTAAGCCAAGAAATTCCCCTTTTTGCAGCAGGTTGGAGGCTGGCAAACTAAGTTTGGGGTCACTGTATGTTTTAAAAAAGAAAATGTATATAATATATATTTAAAAAAAAAAGAGAAAAACATACGGGATCCCATCAGTTCTTGGGCATTAGTGATCTATTGTCCCCTAAGCTCTGGTTTTGTACTCCTGGCCACTACAGTTTGTTGTTGTGGGCGGAGTCCCTCGATTTTGTATTATGGCTTCCAAAGGTTCGGGGTCAAAGGGTACAAAAAAAAAAAAAAGACCAAAAAAGCAAAGGGGTTCCCCTTCTGATTCTGATGATATGCCGATACTTTCCCCGCAACTTATTAACATAAAGGGCGCCTTGGATGAGCCATTAGGGGGATCTGGTGCGGAGGCTGGCCCAGATCAGCCCAGCCCTGTGTTTATCACAGAGGAGATGCTAGCCGTATCCCTAGGGGGGCTAGAAGAGAGAATAGCAGCATTGATCGCTAGAGCTATTCCTGGTAAGAAACGGGTTAGATCCCCATCACCAAGAGGTGTATCCTCAGATGCTGAGATTCTCTCTCCGGAGGAATTGGAATCACAGGAGGATCAACTAGACCTGAACCAAGAGGGTTCAGGGATTGAGGGATCTGCCTCTGAGGAACCATTTTCAGACTCCCAGACAGAAAGACTGTGGGTACAGTCTTTGACGGACATGGTCCGCTCGGCATTTAGTTTACCATTGCCAGAGCCTCAGGTTCCTCCGGTATCCTCTCTGGGCTCTTTGAAAGCTCCGTTAAGCAACGCAGTGTTTCCGGTCCATCCTCTCTTGGAGGAATTGATCTTTCGGGATTGGGTACGGCCGGACAGGATTTTTCTGCCACCGAAAAGATTACCCCATGGAGGAAAGATTCTCCAAGAGGTGGAGGCTCCCAGTAGTGGATGCAGCCATCTCATGTGTGAATAAATCACTAACTTGCCCGGTGGAAAACATACATATGTTTAAAGATCCGGTTGATAAAAGGTTAGAGACACTTTTAAAAGCATCCTTTGCTACGGCAGGAGCAGTGGTACAGCCAGCTGTGGCTGCGATTGGTGTTTGTCAGGCGTTAAAAGACCAGACAAAAGAAATGTTAAAGGACATGCCTACCCAACAAGCAGAAGAGTTTTCTGACATTCCCAGAGCTCTGTGTTTTGCTGTAGATGCTATAAAAGATTCCATCCAGCAGGCCTCTCGTTTATCACTATTTTTGGTGCACATGAGAAGGCTCTTATGGTTGAAGAACTGGGCGGCGGAGCCCCCATGCAAAAAGCTTCTGGCAGGGTTTCCCTTCCATGGAGGACGACTCTTCGGAGAGGATCTGGATAAATATATTCAGACTATTTCAAATGGCAAGAGTACCCTTTTACCGGTCAAAAAGACATTCCGGGGTCCTACATTTAAAAGGCAGCTCTTTCCTGTCTCGGGGCCCTCAAATTCCAGGCAGTATCGACGGCCGCCTGCACGATCCAACGTTAACAGTAGATCGCAGGGACAGGCCCCTGGGGGTAAGAGGCCATGGTATCGCAAGCCGACAAAGACAGCCCCTAAGTCTGCCTTATGAAGGGGCGCCCCCACTCTCGCGGGTGGGGGGAAGGCTTCGTTTCTTCTCAGAAGTTTGGGAAGCCAAGATCCCCGACAAATGGGTCCGGGCATCTGTAACCACAGGCTACAGACTGGAGTTTCTAAGGTATCCTCCGCCTCATTTTCAAGAATCAAGGCTACCAAGGGATCCAGCAAGGAAGGCCTCATTGCTGGCAGCTTTGGATCACCTGCTCTGCCAGGACGTAATAATAGAGGTGCCAGCCCAAGAGCAAGGGCTAGGTTTCTATTCCAATCTCTTTGTCATACCAAAGCCCAACGGCGATGTCAGGCCAATCTTGGACCTAAAGAGGTTAAACGGTTACCTAAGGGTTCGTTCCTTCCGGATGGAATCCATCCGGTCAGCAGCCGCCGCGCTTCAGAAGGACGATTTTCTGGCCTCCATAGACATAAAGGATGCTTACCTTCATGTACCAATCTTTCAGTCGCATCAAAGATTTTTACGCTTCGCGGTGGGGCAGCGACACTTCCAATTCAGGGCGCTCCCCTTCGGGCTGGCCACGGCCCCCCGGGTATTCACGAAGATCCTAGCCCCAGTTCTGGCCAATTTAAGGATCCAAGGGGTCACAGTCCTAGCATACTTGGACGACCTTTTAATCATAGATCACTCACGGCCGGGTCTGCAAAAGGCAGTAAACCTCACGGTTCGGTACCTCGAAGAATTCGGCTGGGTCCTAAACCGGGGAAAGTCAGCGTTCCAGCCTACAAAGCAGTTGGAATACCTCGGCATGAGGTTAGACACAGAACAGCAAAGGGTGTTCCTGCCCCTGGTAAAGATCGAGGCTATCAAGGGGTTGGTTCAGTTGGTTCTAAACAAGAAAAAAACAACTATTCGCCTGTGTATGCGAGTACTAGGCAAGCTAGTGGCCACGTTCGAGGCAGTACCATACGCTCAGATCCACACTCGCGTCCTACAGGCAGCCATTCTAGCAGCCTGGGGCAAGAAGGCACATGCCTTAGAGTCCCCTTTGACGCTATCATCAAGGGTCCGACAAAGCCTGGCCTGGTGGTTGAACCCCCAGAATCTTCTAAAGGGAAAATCCTTCAGCCCTGTTGTCTGGAAGGTAGTTACCACAGACGCCAGCCTGGCAGGCTGGGGGGCGGTCTTCGAGGGGTTCTCTCGCCAGGGAACTTGGGTGAAAGCAGAGAGGCAGCTCCCCATCAATATCTTGGAGATCAGAGCTGCTCGCCTAGCCCTTCTGGCATGGACCTCCAGATTAAAGGGGTTCCCGGTGAGAATCCAGTCAGACAATGCCACGGCGGTGGCATACATAAACCACCAAGGGGGAACCAGGAGTCGGGCCGCTCAGAGGGAGGTGAGCTTGATTTTTCAGTGGGCAGAGGTTCATGTACCCTGCATTTCGGCGATATTCATTCCCGGAGTGGACAACCTGCAGGCAGACTTCTTAAGTCGCCAGAGTCTGTTGCCAGGGGAGTGGTCTCTGCATCCCCAGGTCTTTCAGACAATCTGCCAGAGGTGGGGAATGCCAGACGTAGATATAATGGCATCCAGGTTCAACAAGAAACTAGACAGGTTCGTGTCTCGAGCGAGGGATCCTATGGCCTGCGGAACCGATGCGTTGGTTTGCCCTTGGCATCAATTCAAACTTCTATATGCATTCCCTCCGCTACAGTTACTCCCTCGCCTGTTGCGCAAGATCAGAGTGGAGCACAAGCCAGTCATTCTAGTAGCTCCGGCTTGGCCCCGGAGGACTTGGTACTCACTAGTCCTGAAGATGGCAGTGGGAGACCCTTGGACTCTTCCTCTACAACCAGACCTACTCTCACAAGGCCCGATCCTCCACCCTACATTACAGCGTCTAAATTTGACGGCCTGGAGGCTGAATCCCTGATTCTCAGGGGTAGAGGTCTGTCTAGGCAGGTAATTCCTACCCTGATTAGGGCTAGAAAGCCGGTCTCCAGGGTGATTTATTACAGGGTGTGGAGGAACTATGTAGGCTGGTGTGAATCCAAAAGATGGAATTCCCGCAAATATACTATTGATAGGGTGTTAAGTTTTCTCCAGCTAGGAGTGGATAAAGGCCTGGCACTAAGCACAATCAAGGGACAGATCTCAGCTCTGTCAGTGTGGTTTCAGAGGCCGCTGGCCACCCACTCGCTGGTAAAGACCTTCTTACAGGGGGTCTTGCGTAATAATCCTCCTGTCAAGTCACCAATTTGTCCATGGGACTTAAATCTTGTCCTGTCCACTTTACAGAAACAACCCTTTGAGCCGTTGGCTGAGATTCCTTTAGTCTTACTGACAAAGTTGGTTTTCTTGGTCGCCATAGTTTCGGCCAGGAGAGTGTCAGAATTAGCAGCCTTATCGTGTAAGGAACCATATCTCGTTCTGCATAAGGACAGGGCAGTTCTCCGGCCCCATCCTTCCTTTCTACCAAAGGTTATATCCAAATTTCACTTGAACCAGGATTTGGTACTTCCATCCTTCTTTCCAAAACCCACATCTAGAAAGGAGGGGTTGCTGCATACCTTGGATATTGTCCGGGCCATGAAGGCCTATCTTAAAGCTACAGAAAAGATCCGGAAGACAGATGTGTTATTCGTTCTACCAGATGGCCCCAAGAAGGGGCAGGCAGCTGCAAAATCCACCATCTCGAGATGGATTAGACAATTAATCATTCAAGCCTACGGTTTGAAGAGGTTGCCTCCTCCTTTGTCGGTAAAGGCCCATTCTACCAGGGCCATGGGCGCCTCCTGGGCAGCACACCATCAGATCTCTATGGCTCAGATATGCAAGGCAGCGACGTGGTCATCAGTCCACACGTTTACAAAGTTTTATCAACTAGACATGAGAAGGAATGCAGATTCTGCCTTTGGACAGGCAGTACTACAGGCTGCAGTTTGAGATCCTCGGGATCAGAAGCACCCTTGGTTGTAAAAAGAAAAAAAAAAAAAAAAAAAGAAAAAGTTTTTTCTTGACTAAGTTGGAATTATTATTATTATTTGAGTTTACCTCTAAATTGAATCCTTCTTTGGAAGATGTCTCCCTCCCCTCATTAAAGCATTGCTTTCGGACATCCCATATAGTAATGAATATGCCGCTCTGTGTCCCGTGATGTACGAGAAAGAAAAAGGGATTTTTAAATACAGCTTACCTGTAAAATCCTTTTCTTGGAGTACATCACGGGACACAGAGCTCCCGCCCCTCTTTTGGGTGACCATTTTGGGAGGCATACTGCTTGCTACAATACTGAGGGACTCCCTCTAGGGGAGGGGGTTATATAGGGAGGGGACTTCCTGTTTGAGATTGCCAGTGTCCACACCTGAAGGTACTCCATATAACCCATATAGTAATGAATATGCCGCTCTGTGTCCCGTGATGTACTCCAAGAAAAGGATTTTACAGGTAAGCTGTATTTAAAAATCCCTTTTTTTTACACAAAGTTGTCTATAAGATGTGTCTAACACATAGCATGTACGTATGAAAAATTACACCCCAAAATACATTCTGCTACTCCTCCTGAGTTTGGCAATACTACATGTGAGACTTTTTCACAGCCCAACCACATATAGAGGCCCAACATCCAAGGAGCACTATCAAGTAGGGATGAGCTTCGAGTTCAAGTAGAACTCATGTTCGACTCGAACATTGCCTGTTCGCCGAACAGCGAACTATTTGGGGTGTTCGCGGCAAGTTCGTGTGAACTTTAGAACCCTGTTAAAGTCTATGGGACTCGAACGTTTGAAAACTAAAGTGCTAATTTTAAAGGCTAATATGCAAGTTATTGTAATAAAAAGTGTTTGGGGACCTGGATCCTACCCAGGGGACATGTATCAATGCAAAAAATAAGTTTTAAAAACTGGAGTTTTTTTGGCAGCAGTGATTTTAATAATTCATAATAAGTGAAACAATAAAAGTTAAATATTCCTTTAAATGTCGTACCTAGGGGGGGTGTATAGTATGCCTGTAAAGTAGCGCCTGTTTCCCATGCTTAGCACTGTCTCTGCACAAAGTTTAATTTCTGAATGAAAAAAAGTAATTTAAAATCATTCGCGGCTATAATGAATTGTCGGCTCCCGGCAATACAGAGAAAAGTCATTCATAAAAAAAAAATTTGTGGGGGTCCACGGCATTTTTTTTTTAAATTTGGAGTGGAGTTCCCCTTAAAATCCATACCAGACCTGAAGGGTCTGGAATGGATATTTAGGTGGAACCCCACATAATATTTTTAAAATTTGACACAGGGTTCCCCTTAACCACTTTAGCCCCGGACCATATTGCTGTCCAATGACCAGAGCACTTTTTGTGATTCGGCACTGCGTCGCTTTAACTGACAATTGCGCGGTCGTGTGACGTGGCTCCCAAACAAAATTGGTGTTTTTTTCCACAAATAGAGTTTTATTTTGGTGGTATTTGATCATCTCTGCGGTTTTTATTTTTTGCGCTATAAACAAAAAAAGAGCGACAATTTTGAAAAAAATGCAATATTTTTTACTTTTTACTATAATAAATATCCCCCAAAAATATAAAAAAAACTATTTTTTTCCTTAGTTTAGGCCGATACGTATTCTTCTACATATTTTTCATTAAAAAAATCACAATAAGCGTTTGATTGGTTTGCGCAAAAGTTATAGCATTTACAAAATAGGGGGTCGTTTTATGGCATTTTTATAAATTTTTTTTTTTTTTACTAGTAATGGCGGCGATCAGCATTTTTTTTTCAGTACTGCGACATTATGGCGGGAACTTCGGACACTTTTGACACATTTTTGGGGCCATTGGCATTTTTATAGCGATCAATGCTATACAAATGCATTGTATTACTATAAAAATGTAAAAAAAAAATATATATATACAGAGAGAGTGATATGTTTGTAATTCATGATCAAGCCTCCTGTCTGTCTGCCCTGCCCCACTCTGCTAGTTTGGATTTCCCTGTGTATGACCTTGAACTGAATATTGGACTACTTCCTGAACTCAGCCTGTCTTTTACCTGGACTGTCATAGAACTGCTCTGCCTGCCAACCGCAAGTACCTGTTGGCTTTACTCAGTTTGTGCCTGCCCTGGCGTGGTGGCCAGGCACTATAGCATTGTGTATAAGACCTGGTGGCAACAAAGTACCAGCCGGTCTGCTTGCCTTATGGGAAAGGGGGCTGCTTTAGGCGAAGTAACCAGCTATAGTGTCTGACTGCCTGCATTGGGCTACACGTGAAACAGTCCATTAAAGAGCTTGAACCTTCATTTGTTATTTAATACTTCCTGGAGTCTTCCTAAACCACCGACCATGTGGCAGACTCCATGGATTCCACCTTTATTTTGATATATATAAAAAGGTGAATTCAAGACAATCCATTCAGCCTTAACTCGACACACCGTTGCCCATTTATCCTTCAGCTGTTTAGCACATCCACCTCAAAGTAATCTGTGCTTAATCCCAGGAATTTTCCCTGCTTAGAAGGAATATATTGATGCCTGCTTGCTTCAAAGAATTATGTAAAAGTGCTGGGAAACTGGTAGTTAGATCTGGCAAGTCACCGTATGTTTTATCCTGGATGTGGAGGAGTGCAGCAGAGGAGCCAGGTCAATTAGTTTGGCTTTGAGCCACATGTGCAACTGATCTTTTCCTAAAAAGATCCAATAGAGTCGGAGCAGACCTAACATTAGAGGTGGAGGTGTCTTTCTGTCCTGCCATCTGATTCTACTTCCTGGACTTTCTCATAACACTCTTTGGGTGTATCTATGATTCGCATGGGATATCCACAAATATTGCAGCTATGAATGTCACAATATATGGACTTTATTCACATTACATTGTGTTCTGTTTCACCCTTGATATTTCACCCACATAGTATATTTTTGTGAATGCATATTACCTTTGATGGGATTAGTCATTTCGTTCACATAATTTTATTTGCAGAGCAGCAAACCTTCTTTATAATTATTACTATAAAAATGCCATTGGCAGTGAAGGGGTTAACACTAGTGGGCAGTGACGGGGTTAAGTGTGTTCCTGGGTGTGTTCTAACTGTATGGGGGGGTGACCTCACTAAGGGAAATCACTGTACATTGTATGAACAGGAGATCATCGTTTTCCCCGCTGACAGGAACGAGAGCTATGTGTTTACACACATAGCTCCCGTTCCCCGCTCTGTAGCGAACGAGTGCGCGTGCCCGGCGGCGATCGTACCCGCCGGGCACGCGTGCTAAAGAGCGGACGTATAGCTACGGGCTCTCGGCCAGCAGTGCCACCGTCCCGCCGTAATATGACGGCGGGCGGTCGGCAACTGGTTAATATCCATACCAGACCAAAGGGCCTGGTAGTTGAATTTGGGGGGACAATGCATTCTTTTTTTATGAATGACCTTTCTCTGTATTGCTGGTATCCGACAATTCATTATAGCCACGAGTGATTTTAAATGACTTTTTTCCTTCAGAAATTACATTTTGTGCAGGGACAATTTTAAGCACAGGAAACAAGCGCTACTTTACAGGCATACTATACACCCCCCTAGGTACGAAATTTAAAGGAATATTTAAATTTTATTGTTTCACTTTAAGCATTATTAAAATCACTGCTCCTGAAAAAAACGGCCGTTTTTTAAAACTTTTTTTGCATAGATACATGTCCCCTGGGGCAGGATCCAGGTCCCTAAACACTCCCCTGGGGCAGGACCCGGGTTCCCAAACACTTTTTAGGACAATAACTTGCATATTAGCCTTTAAAATTAGTACTTTAGATTTCAAACGTTTGAGTCCCATAGATTTTAACAGGGTTCTAAAGTTCACACAAACTTTTGGTCTGTTCGCAGGTTCTGGTGCGAACCGAACCCAGGGGTGTTCGGCTCATCCCTACTATCAAGCTAGGAACATAAATTGCAGATCGATTATCCTGACAACCTATGACATTCTTGAAGGCCCTTCATATTTCTAACATATAGCAAGTACATACCAAGAATTTTGCCCTAAAATACATTCTACTTTGCAGAGGGTAAGCAAAAGATTATCCGTGGCTTTAGTATTGCAGTTGTCCACAGATGAGAGCATTGGTCCAGGCAGGGACATGGTCAGCGACAGCGAAAAGAATCCTTTAGGTAGCAGGCAGGAATACTGTTGATTGTTTCGTGCAGGCAGCAATATTGTCAGCATAGCCAAAGCATTGTTGCAGGCAGGGACAATAAAAGGAATTGTCCAGGCAGGAATACTGGCAGAGGCATGATTAATCAACAGTCAGTCAGCGGCAGAGGCTTTTTCCCACCCAAATCTCTTTGAAACATCTGGTCCCTAGACCCTAATTTAAGAATTACAAAACCCAAAGAAAAAAAAAGTAGCTTTCTCTTTTTGGAAAAACTATCCTAAAGCCTCCAACAATAAGTGAGACCCCTGTGTTATCTTGAATCCCAATACTACAGTAGCAGGGCAAAAGATCAGTCCAAGCGGCAGGCAAAACATTTGGTCAATTAACAGGCAGAGGTCCGTTGAGGTGGAAGGCAGAAATGTGATTGATAAAACATCTAAGTGGCAGGCAGAAGCATTGTCAATAAACAAGTCAGGATCTGTTCAGTTGGCAGGCAGAGGCATGGTCAGTTTAGGCGGCAGGCAGAAGCATTGTCAAAAAACAAGCCAGGTTCTGTTCAGGTTAAAGGCAGCGGCATGGTCAGTTTAGGTGGCTGGCAGGGCATTGGTCGAATAACAGTCCAGGGTCAGTTCAGGAGCAGGCAGAAGCATGAGGAGTATCCAGGCAAATAGTTACATATGGGGGAAAAAGGCAAGAATTTAGAACTACATACTAATATTGGAGATAAGTATTGTAACAGCAAAAACATTCTCCTTTGCAGAGGCCTGTTTGGGAAGGACACTGGGGACAATAAGTGGTGTCTCGTGTAACTCCCCCTTTGGAGCATACCCTACATTTTTCATTTACATTTTTAGCTTGTCTCTCTGGGAGGGACTTTATTGGGAAAATTGTGTTCTGGGAGTCCGTTCACTGCATCAGAGTGAATGCTGCCTTCTGGTGGGGGGGGGGGGGGTCTTCCTGGTACACAAGGGCATTGACAATTTATTCTTGGTATTGGAGAAAGGGTTCTGGTCTTTTAGTGGCTATAGAGTAGATCAAATAAGAATTGTATAGTGCCAAATTGAAAAGATAAATGGAGACTTTCTTGTACCAGTGGCAGGTTCTTCTTGTTGCAAGGTAGGACTGGATCATCTAATCGTTGAAGTCAACTCCCCCCCATAAACATATTGTACACATTCAGACTTCTGGACTGGGCCATTCGTTCTGTGGAGTTAAAAGGTGGTGTCGTGGATTGAGGTAGATATGTCTTTTGTCCCTCCACTTCATAGCCAATACCTTTTCATTCTGGAAACTCACCAACTCCCTCTTCTTTCTTTTGTATTTACCAGCCTTTGAGGGAAGCCCTACCTCTTAGCTCTCATGGTGCCACAAGCTAATGTTTTCTTCTTGTATAGATTGCAGAAAGGTGACAATCTGTGTAGTAATTATCTATGTAGAGATGATCACCTTTTCGAGGAGTGGGAAAACAAGGTCCCAAACAATTTTCCCACTGATTCCAATATAATCTGGACACTTAGGGGGATGCAGCTGGGTGTCCTTTCCTTCTTACAAAGGGAAAGCATAGGTGTACCTTGTGGCTCTGTTGCATAACTTGTAAAGTTTCACTCCATATCATGCCCTTTTGCTAGGGTTAAACTGCTTGATGTCCAGTCTGCCAGTAAAATGGACAAGTGACTCATCCACACAAATTTTTTTGTCTGGGATATATAATTGGGTGAATTTCTCTGAGCAAAAATTAAGAAGTGGACACATTTTATACAGTTTATCCTATGCGGGATCATTTTGGGGGAGGACACTGGGTGTCCTCATTGTAATGGAGGAACCAAATGTTAAAAAAAAAAAAAAAAAAGTTTTCTTGACTTATCTGATGAGTAAATTGCTATGTGATGGATAGGGTGGGTGGATCAGTAAGAGAATAATTCATTTTTTTTGTAAGTCCCATATTAAATGTGACGCCCAAAAAGAACGCCTCCACTCTTAATGGTTTCCATTCATAGGGAAGGGCATAATATGAAGTTGGATTGTTGGCTGTCAATTGTATGCATAGTGGTTGCAATGGTCCACAATTAAACTTCGTTAATAATTAGTAAAAATTTGTTTAAAAAAAATCAATTGGTGCAACATTTTCTGTGTCCACCTGGACACCTGCCTGGGCAGTAAAAGTGTGTATCTTAGCTCCTCCTAAGCTAGGGGAAAGCCATAGAGGATTTTGAAGGGCATATGGAAGACTGTCATGGGCTCTAACCCTTTGGGGATGAGGTGACACCCCCACTAATATCTGGCATTTCCTATAGAGGTACTCCATTCCTGGTGGATGCCACTGGTGGATGCCACTGCACTACTAGTAGTTGCCTGCTCCTCGCCAGAATGACTTTGTTTGGTAGGCACACTTTCCTTCTCTGGTTCTGTTGCAGACCCACTGTTTAAAACTGGTTCCTGTTCAGAATTAGATTCAGACACAGAGGATTCGTCTGTCAAACTTAGGATTTGCTATGCCTCCTCACTGGTCAATAATTTTTTAGCCATAGTGGTGGCTGTGGGCTATGATGTGATGGGAGACTGGTATAGATGTGGCGGCTCTGCTGAGGCTCCGCTGATGGGCTCTGCTGAGGCTCCGCTGATGGGCTCTGCTGAGGCTCCGCTGATGGGCTCTGCTGAGGCTCCGCTGATGGGCTCTGCTGAGGCTCCGCTGATGGGCTCCGCTGATGGGCTCTGCTGAGGCTCCGCTGGTGGGTTCTGCTGAGGCTCCGCTGGTGGGTTCTGCTGAGGCTCCGCTGGTGGGTTCTGCTGAAGCTCCGCTGGTGGGTTCTGCTGAGGCTCCGCTGGTGGGTTCTGCTGAGGCTCCGCTGGTGGGCTCTGCTGAGGCTCCTCTGATGAGGTTTCTGTGCTCTTTGCAATACATGTTGTTCTGGAGGTCGGGTGCTACAATTAAAAAAAAAAACTGAATTTGTAGATTGAAGTTGCTAACATTGTGAAAATTACTCCTGGCTCTAACACTTTGTTGCCAGCTTATAACATTTATAAAGTCCATTTAATAAGTTCTGTTCTGTGTCAGTCACTAGAAGTATTTAAATAATTGGGCATGGTAACTTTCAGGAGAGCGGGGTCACTATTGCAGACTGTTTCTCACATAGTTTGTTGTTTATAAAAAGTAAACACATTTTTCTTTTTCTTTTACAGGTAAAGGATTTTCTTCTCCAACTCTAGCAACTGACATGTCCAGAAGGATCTCACCAGATTTATTTACATGAAAACATGCATTTAATGATTTAATGCGCTTCCCATTTATATTTATGTATGTTCCTAGTTTCTTTTTTTTTTACGTTCATAAAGCTGTTTTTATTGACTCTTGGGATTCAAACATTTTATATTCTGCAATATAAAAGGTATCACATACAAATTGTCAAATAAAACGAACAATGAAGATCTCCTCGCAGGGAGAGATACTTCCTGTATCTCTCCCTGCGAGGAGATCTTCATTGTTCGTTAACTGTTCGATGCACTGTTAACAGTTTGGATCAGAGCATTTAGCCCCTCTCTCTGGAGGACGATCCTTGGTTTTTATTTACTTTTAAATTCATTGGCTCTAATGGGTAGAGAAACGATCATATTTTTTTCCTATTTGCCCTCACTTTCCTGAGCTCAGCTGGCTCCAGTCTCCACACCTCATATCTCCATACTTGCCACTGCCACCCACTGAGTTGTGAAACTATATAGAATTCCTTACAATAGTCTCCTATACGGTTCTGCTGAGCACATGTGAACATCACAAAGAAGAAACTGTCCTACAGATTGTAAACATTATAATAAGAACAAGGGCAGTGTGTGAGGGTGGGTTAGTTGAACTCTGTGATGGAGGCCTTTTGTTAAAAAGTTTAGTTGCCCCTAAAACCTAAATGCAGCCAAAACCTTTTTTTTTTTTTTTTTGAAGGGATGAGGATGGTATAGAACCCCAATCAGGTTTTTACTTTTATCTCAGTACCCATTGTGGACATTTCTGTTTATGTTGGGACAAAGTAAGAAGTGTCTATTGAGGACACATACTGCAACAAAACACCTTTCTTTCCCCATCCATTGCGCGGTACAAAATCTTCTACTGTATACAGGATCACTGGACACTGGCAAAAATCTGTAGGACAGCCTAGGAAAAATGTATCTCTTCTCAATATGCCTTCATTTTTTTTTTTGTTAAGGTTAAGGTTAAAGGAGGATGAAAGCTCTATTGGGAAAAGTCAAACCATTTTTTTGCCAGCTTTTTTTTTTTTTTTTGCTAAATCGGCTTGTCTCTATATGGCAGCTATCTGGATCAGCTTTCCTCAGCCTAGCTTTGGAGTGCTGTACCCAGACCCTACTGGAATGTATGCTGTGAAGCTAGCCTGGAAGTTACCTAAAGGATGCTGCATGTTGGGCACTGAGGGACTGAGCAAATGTGCCCATTTACACTTTTTATTTTTTTTACTATTCAAATTTGTTTTGCTTGTGAGCTGTGCTCTACTTGATGATACCAATCTGTCAAATTGTGGCAGAATGAGTACACTATCACCTTATTGACCTTATTGATGGAGTGTGTGTAACAAATGTATGGGGCTCTATGCTTCAGTTGTGAAGGCTTGATAGAAGCATCAAAGCTTGTGTCCCATATGGCCCTGTCTATACAGTTCTGCTGAGCTTAAGGCGCTGGCTTCCAGATTTTTGTATACAAAAAGCACCTGACTTTCTTGGTTTTCAAAAAACGCACTTTATAATAATGTCATATGTAGGCCTTAGGAGACAGTGTCACTGAAGGTCAGAGCATTCACCTGCATCAGCATCACAGGAAAGGTTAGCTAAGTCCCATCCTCCATCATAAAAGAGCATGCACAATGGGCCCTTGGCAACAAATATTCCCTAATGAGCTAAATGACTGCAAGATAAGGCTGGGTCTGGTTTAGTCAAATGTCAGTGCTGACAACTGTCACCTGTAGGCAACATTAACCAGCATGGTTCTTCAGCAGAGGGGTCCACAGCATGTTTGCTCTCATGCTGCTCACCATTAGCTAAGGAAATCTCCTATCTCCCAACCTTTTCAGGAGTTTTGGACGATGAGGAAGTGTCTGGGAGATGGTTTTCCCTCAGCAACCTTCTCCTTTCAGCCTACCTGTTATGGATCTAATTTCTGGACAAACTTGTCTGCCTCGAAGTATTGGGTAGTTTCTGTCCTAATCACTCCAGTACTGTTCCAGAAGAGGTGGTTCCCTCTACATTGCAGAATCCCTATTTGGTCAGGTTTGGACACCATCTAGGTTGCTGATCTGTTTTCACAATCAAGGAGGAACAGGAGTGCTTATGACAGGAGAAGTATTTCAATTCCTGTTTGGAAAATTGGTAGTATCTTGACATGGGGGGAGGTGTCAGAAAGTTCACTTACCAAGGCCGAGATGCTGAGGGCGGCTCACCTTTGCGACCTGATGCGATCCGCCCCCTGGGATTGGAACAGAGGGACAGACGCACCGGGAGGCACCGGTACCAGCGGGAAGATGATGGTCAGGTGCGTGGAACAGGTACAGGCAGGTAACTGACTGGAAGGCTGCAGCAGATGAAGCAGAAAATAGTCCAGGCACAAAGGTATATCACAGGAAACAGGTACTTCACAGGCCAGGGCAGGGCTGGAAACAGGTCCGGGAGAGCCGTGGTCAGGGGTTATAGAGATAGTAGATAGTCCAAGTTCAGGCCGGAGATCAAAGGCAGGAGAAGATCGGGTATCCAAAGTCCAAGCCGGGTTCAAGAAAGCAGCAGTCCAAAAACGTAAGCCAAGGGTCAAGTATTTCAGGTATCCAAACAGGTAGATTAGCAGGAGACAACACGGAAGCTGTTTACAAACCAGCAACCAGAGAGGAGGAAGGGGCTGGTTCAAATAAGCCGCTCCGGCCTCTGATTGGCCGAGAGTGGAACGAGCCTGTGCGTGCCCGCGCACGCGGCGTGCAGACGCGCACTCGCTGCCCAGGGGAGCCCGATAGCGCTGGCCTGTCACGCAGCTGAGGGATCAGAAGTTGAGCGGAGCTGATACCCTGGCAGTGCCCTCCCCAAGGGGCAGACCCTGGATGCCCAAACTGTCCAATTCCGGATGTTCCCGGTGGAAGGCTCTAATTAAACAGGGAGCGTGTAGATTTCTGGAAGGCTCCCAGGAGTTATTTTCTGGAGGATATCCTTTCCATTTGATTAAATATTGGAGCTGTCTCCCCCTCTTTCTGGAGCCTAGGATAGTTTCCACCTCAAACTCCTTTTCTCCCTCAACCTCTACTGGCGGAGGCGGAAGTTCCTCTCTCCTGAGGAACGGGCTAGGCAAGACTGGTTTAAGTAAAGAGGCATGAAAAACTGGGTGGATCCTGTAGTTTTCGGGTAATGCCAGTTCAAAGGCCACGGGGTTACATAGTCAGGTTGAAAAAATACACAAGTCCATCCAGTTCAACCATAAAAAAAATAAACAAAAGGGTTAATTCTCCGTTTGATCTTGAATGGACCGATGAACCTGGGACCCAGCTTCTGAGATGGAATTGGTAATTTGAGGTTAATAGCAGATAGCCAGACCTCTTCCCCAACTCTGAAGGCCGGTGTGACGAGACCCTTTCTCGCCCAGGTCCTGCTCTCCCGACGCTCCTCTGCTTCTATTCGATCAGCTTGCAGATTGCAACATCTGATGGTCCAGTCATCCAAGATTCCAGGATCCAACCTACAGCTATGTGCCGATTGGATCCATGAAGAACACACACCAAACGAGTTGTATGAATGTTCAACCAGAACTCAACTTTATTGAACTCCGCTGGTTATATACAGGTTACAGCTTCCATCAATCAAAGAACAATGAAATCTCCACCCCCTTTTCACACACTGGGGTTTCCATACAGAGGCATTTCGGCACCGATGTATTTAGCATGACTTCACTACCTCAGAGAGAATGACATTCCTGTAGACAATGACATCAGTGAAGTTAACAGAATACGTTATCTAGCCAGCTTGTCTCCGCATAGAGAGGAGGTCATAACTACATCTGAGAGATCACACTTTTTTAGATAATGGCATGCTAATCCAATACTCCTGATAATCAAAAGGCTCAAAACAGTGTTATCACACAATAGAAAGGTCAAAGAGCCGACTGACTTAACACCTCTACACACTGGACAATGAATGTCTTTCACAAGCCACTTAGCCTTTCAATAGTCTGATTCAGTTCAATCCCCATCTAGACAGACACCTCATAATGTCCAAAGGCATCCTGCAATATGTCATATCCATAATGTCTCATCTTATGTAATACATGAAGTATGATTTCACGGTCCATGACATTACTCCCCCTGGGAAATAGTCTAACAGCCGCAGTGGGACCCACACGGGTCAACTCGAGGATGTTGGAAAAGTAGTCTTAAGGTTCCAGGACTGTCTGCCGGGATAAACCATCCACCTTCCTGGTTTGAGGCCCTGGCCAGAGGCGTAACTAGAATCTTTAGGGCCCCGGTGCAAGAAACCATGAAGGGCCCCCCCATGGGCATTGCTAGGTCTATAAAAGATCTCGGGCTAGAGCCCATAGCAGTGTAGCAAGCAAGTAAAAGTCCTATGCTTGGGCATGTATACACATGTATACAATATATGTGTGTGTATGTATAGTCACATAACTGAGTGCAGATCCTCCTTACATCAGGGTTCACAGAGAGCTCTCCCATACATCAGATATCACAGAGAGCCCAACCCCTATACATCAGAGTACCCAGAGAGCTGTCACCTGTTAGTCAGTGTCCACTTGGGAGGGGAGAATGGCTTAGTGAGGGAGGGAGAGAGCGAGGTGGTAGAGAGAGCAAGGTGGTAGAGAGAGAGAGGGGGGAGGTGGTAGAGAGAGGGGGGTGGTAGAGAGAGGGAGGGGGGTGGTAGAAAAAGAGAGAGAGAGAGGGGGTGGTAGAGAGAGAGAGGGGTGGTAAAGAGAGAGAGGTGGTAGAGAGAGAGAGGGGTGGCAGAGAAAGAGCGAGAGGTGGTAGAGAGAGGGGTGGCAGAGAGAGAGCGTGCGCAAGGTGGTAGAGAGAGAGAGCGAGGTGGTAGAGAGAGCGAGCGAGAGGGGTGGTAGAGAGAGAGGGGTGGTAGAGCGAGAGAGGGGTGGTAGAGAAAGAGAGAGAGGGGTGGTAGAGAGAGAGAGGGGTGGTAAAGAGAGAGAGGGGTGGTAGAGAAAGAGAGAGAGGTGGTAGAGAAAGAGAGAGCGGTGGTAGAGAAAGAGAGAGCGAGCGCAAGGTGGTAGAGAAAGAGAGAGAAAGGGGTGGTAGAGAGAGAGAGAGGGGTGGTGAGTAGAAGAGAGAGAGAGAGGTGGTAGAGAAAGAGAGAGGGGGTGGTAGAGAGAGAGAGAAAGGTGGGAGAAAGCAAGGGGGTGGTAGAGAGAGAGAGAGGGGTGGTAGAGAAAGAGAGAGGGGTGGTAGAGAGAGCGAGAGAGGGGTGGTAGAGAAAGAGAGAGCGCAAGGTGGGGGAGAGAGGTGGTAGAGAGAGAGGGGGGGTCATAGAGAGAGAGGTGGTACAAAGAGAGAGAGAGGTGGTAGAGCAAGAGAGAGGGGTGGTAGAGGAAAAGAGAGAGAGAGGTGGTAGAGAAAGAGAGAGGGAGAGGGGTGGTAGAGAGAGGGAGAGGGGTGGTAGAGTGAGAGAGAGAGGTGGTAGAGAGAGAGGGGTGGTAGAGAAAGAGAGAGAGGTGGTAGAGAGAGGGAGGTTGTAGAGAGAGGGGGGGGGTTGTAGAGAAAGAGACGGGTGGTAGAGAAAGAGAGAGAGACAGGGGTGGTAGAGAGAGAGAGGTGGTAGAGAGAGAGGTGGTAGAGAAAGAGAGAGGGGTGGTAGAGAGAGAGGGGTGGTAGAGAAAGAGAGAGAGGGGTGGTAGAGAAAGAGAGAGAGAGAGAGGGGTGGTAGAGAAAGAGAGAGCGCGAGGTGGGGGAGAGAGAGGGGTGGTAGAGAGAGAGAGGTGGTACAGAGAGAGAGAGAGAAAGGGGTGGTAGAGCAAGAGAGAGAGAGGTGGTGTGGTAGAGAGGGAGAGGGGTGGTAGAGAAAGAGAGAGAGAGATGTGGTAGAGAGAGGAGGGGTGGTAGAAAAATAAGAGAGGGAGAGGGGTGGTAGAGAGAGAGAGAAGGGTTGTAGAGAGAGAGAGGGGTGGTAGAGAAAGAGAGAGCGAGCGGTGGGAGAGAGAGAGGGGGGGTGGGAGAGGGGTGGTAGAGAGAGAGCGCGAGGTGGTAGAGAGAGGTGGTGTAGAGAGAGAGGGGGGTTGTAGAGAGAGAGAGGGGGGGTTGTAGAGAGAGAGAGACAGGGGTGGTAGAGAAAGAGAGAGGGGTGGTAGAGAAAGAGCGAGAGAGGGGTGGTAGAGAAAGACAGAGCGCGAGGTGGGGGAGAGAAAGAGGCGGTAGAGAGAGAGAGGGGTGGTAGAGAGAGAGGGGTCATAGAGAGAAAGGGGTAGAGCAAGAGAGAGAGGGGGGGTGGTAGAGAGAGGGAGAGGGGTGGTAGAGAAATAAGAGAGGGAGAGGGGTGGTAGAGAGAGAGAGAAGGGTTGTAGAGAGAGGGGTGGTAGAGAAAGAGAGAGCGAGCAGTGGGAGAGGGGGGGTGGTAGAGAGAGAGGGGTGGGAGAGAGAGAGGTGGTAGAGAGAGAGAGGGGTGGTAGAGAAAGAGAGAGAGGGGTGGTAGAGAAAGAGAGAACGAGCGGTGGTAGAGAGAGAGGGGTGGTAGAGAGAGAGAGGGGTGGTAGAGAAAGAGAGAGACAGGGGTGGTAGAGAGAGAGAGGTGGTAGAGAAAGAGAGAGAGAGGTGGTAGAGAGAGAGAGAGGGGTGGTAGAGAAAGAGAGAGCGCGAGGTGGGGGAGAGAGGGGTCATAGAGAGAGAGGTGGTACAGAGAGAGAGAGAAAGGGGTGGTAGAGAGAGGGGTGGTAGAGCAAGAGAGAGAGAGGTGGTAGAGAAAGAGAGAGAGGGGTGGTAGAGAAATAGAGAGAGGGGTGGTAGAGAAAGAGAGAGAGGGGTGGTAGAGAGAGACAGAGGAGTGGTAGAGAGAGAGAGGGGGGTTGTAGAGAGAGAGAGACGGGTGGTAGAGAAAGAGAGAGACGGGTGGTAGAGAAAGAGAGAGAGAGGTGGTAGAGAAAGAGAGAGGGGTGAAAGAGAGAGAGGGTGGGAGAGAGAGGGGATGGTAGAGAAAGAGAGAGCGCAAGGTGGGAGAGAGAGAGGGGTGGTAGAGAAAGAGAGAGAGGAGTGGTAGAGAAAGAGAGAGAGAGGTGGTAGAGAGAGAGGGGTTGTAGAGAGAGAGGTGGTAGAGAAAGAGAGAGAGGGTGGGAGATAGAGGGGATGGTAGAGAGAGAGAGGTGGTAGAGAAAGAGAGAGAGAGAGCGCAAGGTGGGAGAGAGAGGGGTGGTAGAGACAGAGAGAGGGGTGGTAGAGAGAGAGAGAGGGGTGGTAGAGAAAGAGAGAGAGGGGTGGTAGAGAGAGAGGGGTGGTAGAGAGAGAGAGGGGTGGTAGAGAGAGAGCGCGAGGTGGTAGAGAGAGAGGGGTGGTAGAGAAAGAGAGAGAGTGAGCGGTGGGAAAAAGAGAGAGGGGTGGTAGAGGGAGAGAGAGGTGGTAGAGATAGAGGGGTGGTAGAGAGAGAGAGGGGTGGTAGAGAAAGAGAGAGTGGTGTGGTAGAGAGAGAGAGGGGTGGTAGAGAAAGAGAGACCGAGAGAGAGAGAGGGGTGGTAGAGAAAGAGAGAGAGCGTGAGGTGGGAGAGAGAGGGGTGGTAGAGAAAGAGAGAGAGAGGTGGTAGAGAGATAGAGAGAGAGGTGGTGTAGGGAGAGAGAGAGACAGAAAGGGGTGGTGGAGAGAGAGAGAAAGAAAAGTGGTGGATGGGAGAGAGAAGGGGTGCATGGGAGAGAGAGAAGGGGTGGATGGGAGAGAGAGGGAGGGGGGAAGGGAGAGAGCGAGAGGGTGGGAGAGAGAGAGTCTGGCCTGCAGTCCTTCCTGTACCCCCTGTCCCAGCCCCTGTGTGTGTGATGCACCTACCTCCAGCCCATCCTTGTCCTCGGTCAGCCTATGTTTCTTCTTGATGACAGGCACAGCTGGAGCAGACATTGGGGGAAGGTGTGCAGGCTCTGGGAGGATGTCACTGCTGCTCAGGTCAGGTCTTCTCTCTCGCGCTGTTCCTTCCAGCCAGCCTCTTGCTGCTCCCCGTGCCCCCACTCTCTGTTGTTGTTTTCAGCTGCTGCTGCTCTTCCTCTCAGATGTTGTGAACCTGTGCCTCTCTGGTATGTCAAGAGGCAGCCTCGGAGCTCAGCTGTGTTGGACCCCAGGAGGCAGAGCAGTAGCGCGGAGGTCGGAGGAGGAAGTGAAATCCTCCCGCGCTTTCAGCTCTGAACACTAAGGGGGGGCACTGCAGCCGTGATGTCACTGGTTGCTACACGCCAAGCGGCTCTAGCAACCAGTGGACAGAAGATGGAGGTGGTTCTGCGGCCGGAGCCAGCTCTACCGCGGCTCAGACTCCTCCACTGAAATCCACACTACATTACTGTATTAAACCGCAATGAAGGCACCTGGCAATTAGGGCCCCCCCACAGCGGCAGAACGGCAGGGCCCAGTCGCGACGGCGACTGCAGCGACACTGAAAGTTCCGCCACTGGCCCTGGCCCATAATCGGACGGTAAGAGGCTCGCATTCAGTCCTTTTCAAAAGCCCCTGTCCTGGCTAGGTCTGGCACACAGCTCCCCTTTTGGCAGGAGACTAACACAGTAGGAGCCACCAGGCAGGTTGACTCTGAATTTAGTCAGTAGTTCCAGTGCCCCAATGCCGCTATCCATACAGTACCCCAAATAAATTCTCCCAAACAGAGCATTACTCACCTCGCCAACCTCTGCCTCCCTCAGACAATACGCCTGCCGCTGGGGAGAAGCCTGGACTGGCCATTCTCCCTGGAGTCCTTTCATCTGCTGGAGAGAAAACAGGGTGGCTGGGCTCAGTTCATCATGCTGTTGGGGATCTGGGCCAACTGTCCACCATTCCTGGGGTATACCAGTGGAGACTGAAGTCCCCTCCACTGGTGCTAGGTGAAAATCCCCCGGTGCTTGCAAAGCAAAGCCGACATCCTCCTGTCTCAGGGCCGTATCATTTTCTGGGGTTGAGTCAGTGAAGATCGAAGTCCCATCCACTACCACAGGAACCCCCTCTTCTGTTAGGTGAAAGCAGAGGCCCAGGGCACTCTGCTCTGTTGTCAGCTCTTCCGCTGGGTTGCTGTGAGTGGACACCACAGTCCCATCCACTGATATCCGCTCAAGCTGTAGTGGGGTGCAGCCGCCAGTAGCTTCCTGTCCTGCTGCCAGTGATTCAGCTGGGAATAGGACCTTTACCACATCAGCTGGTTGCTGGGGAGGGGGGCCAACCGCCCCGGCTCCCTGGAACTCCACAGTTGGTCCCGATGCTGGGCAGAGATGGCTGGAACTCTGCCCTGTTGCCAGCACTTCTGGTGGGGGTGCACAATCCGTAACATCCTCTGAACAGTCCATACATTCTGTAATCTGCAGCTGGGGCGTGATTACCACCTTCTTACCCTGAGCCTCTGAAATTTCCACTGGGGTGGGGCAGAGGTCTTGAACCCTCTGTCCGGTGACCAGCGCTTCAGCTGGGGAAGTTCCTTGTAACTCCACAAATACTGCCTGTGGTGCTGGGCAGAGCACAGTGAAGTTTGTGCCTGATCCCAGCTCTTCTGCTGGAGGCTCATCAGGTTGTTCTTCTTCAGCAGAAAAATCTATTCAATCCCCTGTTTCTGTAACTGGTGTCTGGGGATAGAGGTTCACCATCTCCTGTCCATGTAACCCAGAAGATGCTATAGGTACTGAGCAGAGGTTAGCAGAGCTCGGCCCTGCGGTCAGCACTTCAGCTTTGGAAATGGCAATCTCCAGATTTTCCACTGCCAATTCACTGGCATACTGCAAGACAGGCACATTCCTTCATTCAAGATCATCCCATGCAGAAACAGGATCATCAAGGTCAGTCGGCACTTTCTGCATCTGCCATAAGACCTCCTGGTCCATAGCTGCAGGGGCAGGTTGGCAACGCACACTGTTACCCTGCCACATTGCCGATTCTTCAGCCAGGATTTCAGCACTGTCAGCTGATATTTCCTCATAGTCCCAGGCAAAGGGAGCCCCATCCTGCTGCTGAGCGGAGTCTAGCAGCTGTTTGTAGGCAAATTCCAGCTCCCATTCCTGAATGGCCAGAAATTCCAAATCTTCCTGTAACCAGTGGCCTTCCGAGATATTCAACTTTTCCTCTCTGTGCTCCATTATGTCCTCCAAGCGCCACTCCCGATCATTTCCAAAGTCGGGATCCCTGGACATCTTCCAATACAACAACCCCAGGCCATCATAGTCAAAGCCTTCCGTGGGGCTGTCATCAGCTGACCACGGGCACTCTTGGACTGCATGCCACCGGAGGGCTCTGTAGCTCTCGTCCAACCGCATCTCTGGCCGGATCAGCCTGCTTAACTCTGTTGTCCACTCCTGCTTTGGTTGTTCCCCCAATAACAGCATTCTTACTTCATACTGTGACCAGTACCTTCTATGGATGGAGGGGAGAGCTTTTCCCTGGTATCGCTGCTCGTGGGCTAGCGCTTCTTTCCAGAGTTCGCAGCGGATCGAATCAGACCATCCAAGCAGGACCTCCTTTGATACTGATACTCTGTACTGTATCTGCTTCTCTCACAACCTCCTTCTGAATTCCTCTTCCATGCTTACCACCGGTATCTGTACCTCTCCTCTTCTTTCATTTGGTGCTGCTTCTTTAGGCGTTATCCCCGATCGCCGTATTTCTGCCATTCTCTGCTCATGTTGTCGCTCTCGTTCTCTCTGTTGTCGCTCTCGTTCTCTCTCTTGGCGCTTTAGTTCTTTCTGTTGTCGCTCATCCTGCAGCTGGATGTCTCTAATGGCCTCCTGTCTGGCGGTCTCTGATGGGTTAGCACCATATAATGCCAACCGCTGTTGAACTCGCTGCTGGAACAAGTCTTCAACTGACCGGGGTCCTGCATCACCATCCCTCTGATCCATCTCGGCTAGCGTAATGATCAGGGTGGCCTTGTTCTTTGTCCCACCGGTCCCTCCACGGCTCTTCAAGCAAATCTTTTAGCATGGTTTTCCTGCAGGCTGCATAGCTGGTCATTCATGGTGGTGGTTTGGAGTTGTCCCAGTAACTGGAGAGAGGGGTCATAGAGAGAGAGGTGGTACAGAGAGAGAGAGAAAGGGGTGGTAGAGCGAGAGAGAGAGAGGTGGTAGAGAGAGAGAGGTGGTAGAGAGAGAGAGAGATGGTGGAGAGAGAGGTGGTGGAGAGAGGGAGAGGGGTGGTAGAGAGAGAGAGAGGGGTGGTAGAGAAAGAGAGAGAGGTGGTAGAGAAAGAGAGAGAGAGGTGGTAGAGAGAGGGGGGGTGGTAGAGAGAGAGAGGGGTGGTAGAGAGAGGGGTGGTAGAGAAAGAGAGAGAGGGGTGGTAGGAAAGAGAGAGAGAGGGGTGGTAGAGAACGAGAGAGAGAGGTGGTAGAGAGAGAGAGGGGTGGTAGAGAAAGAGAGAGAGGGGTGGTAGAGAAAGAGAGAGGGGTGGTAGAGAACGAGAGAGAGAGGTGGTAGAGAAAGAGAGAGAGGGGTGGTAGAGAAAGAGAGAGAGAGGGGTGGTAGAGAAAGAGACAGAGGGGTGGTAGAGAAAGAGAGAGAGAGGTGGTAGAGAGAGAGGGGTGGTAGAGAGAGAGAGGGGGTTGTAGAGAGAGAGAGGTGGTAGAGAAAGAGAGAGAGGTGGTAGAGAAAGAGAGAGAGCGAGCGGTGGGAGAGAGAGAGGTGGTAGAGAGAGAGAGGGGGTGGTAGAGAGAGAGAGGGGTGGTAGAGAAAGAGAGAGAGGGGTGGTAGAGAAAGAGAGAGAGAGGGGTGGTAGAGAAAGAGAGAGAGGTGGTAGAGAGAGGGGTGGTAGAGAAAGAGAGAGAGGGGTGGTAGAGAAAGAGAGAGAGAGGGTGGTAGAGAAAGAGAGAGAGAGGGTGGTAGAGAGAGAGAGAGAGGTGGTAGAGAGAGGGGGGTTGTAGAGAGAGAGAGAGATGGGTGGTAGAGAAAGAGAGAGACAGGGGTGGTAGAGATAGAGAGGTGGTAGAGAAAGAGAGGTGGTAGAGAAAGAGAGAGAGAGGTGGTAGAGAAAGAGAGAGAGAGGTGGTAGAGAAAGAGAGAGAGGGTGGGAGAGAGAGGGGATGGTAGAGAAAGAGAGAGAGAGATGTGGTAGAGAGAGAGAGAGGTGGTAGAGAAAGAGAGAGAGAGGTGGTAGAGAAAGAGAGAGCGCAAGGTGGGAGAGAGAGAGAGAGAGAGGGGTGGTAGAGAGAGAGGTGGTAGAGAAAGAGAGAGAGAGCGAGCGGTGGGAGAGAGAGAGAGAGGTGGTAGAGAGAGAGAGGGGGGTGGTAGAGAGAGAGGGGTGGCAGAGAGAGAGAGAGGGGTGGTAGAGAAAGAGAGATAGAGAGGTGGTAGAGAAAGAGAGAGAGAGGTGGTAGAGAAAGAGAGAGAGGTGGTAGAGAGAGAGAGGGGTGGTAGAGAGAGAGAGAGACAGGGGTGGTAGAGAAAGAGAGATAGAGAGGTGGTAGAGAAAGAGAGAGAGAGAGGTGGTAGAGAAAGAGAGAGAGAGGTGGTAGAGAGAGAGAGAGGGTGGGAGAGAGAGGGGATGGTAGAAAGAGAGAGAGAGAGTTGGTAGAGAAAGAGAGAGAGAGGTGGTAGAGAGAGAGAGAGAGGTGGTAGAGAAAGAGAGAGAGCGCAAGGTGGGAGAGAGAGAGAGAGGGGGGTGGTAGAGAAAGAGAGAGGGGTGGTAGAGAAAGAGAGAGGGGTGGTAGAGAGAAAGAGGGGTGGTAGAGAGAGTGGTGGTAGAGAAAGAGAGAAGAGGGGTGGTAGAGAAAGAGAGAGAGAGGGGTGGTAGAGAGAGAGAGGGGTGGTAGAGAGAAAGAGGGCTGGTAGAGAAAGAGAGAGGGGTGGTAGAGAGAGAGGGGGGGTGGTAGAGAGAGAGGGGTGGTAGAGAGAGGGGTGTGTAGTCTTCAGATAATTTATCTATAATAGACTTCATCCTTCATACCAATGTATAGTGTCTAGTATGATGTTAGTAAATTGTTCTCGCAGCAAAACACCAGGTCCTCCAGAGAACACATTTATTTCAACAACTACAATACAGAATAGTCCAACGTCCACAGATGATACAAAAAAGGTCCAACAGAGTAATTCAGATTTCTACCTGCGCCCCCATACTCCTACAGAGAGAAAAAAAGGAGTACCTTCTCTCTGACAAGATGAACTTAATGTCAAAGCTGACTTACAGAATAAATATGCTTTTCACTGAATAGCTGACAATTTGATTGGTCGTTTTGATCTGAAAGACAGGAACCACTTCCTGTCTTGCAGAGTGTCAGGTAATTGTTACTCCCAGCAGGAGTCACCAATTAGTATTAGGGAGCCAACTAGTATACATCCTTGCATACCAATTAGCTCTCTTTAATAAGTAATTAGATTACCTGTGGCCTAATAAATGGTTTTATATGTAAGCAAGAGCTCATCCTGTCTAGTTGACTATTTGACAATAGACAAGCGTCTCTTAATGTGAATTACAGGTCTGATGTGAAAGAGGACTTCCTATATCCTTCTCTTTGTCCATTTGATAATGGACAAGTATCTGTTTGATGTGTAAGCAAGAGCTCATCCTGTCCAGTTGGCTACTTGACACCAGACAAGCGTCTCTTAACGTGAATTACAGGTCTGATGTGCAAAAAGGCATTCCTATATCCTTCTCTTTGTCCATTTGATAATGGACAATGGAAGTATCTTTTGATGTGTAATGCAATTACAGGTTACTAAGATTTAGCCTGTTCAATCTTTTACTCACATAATACAGTATAATATATATATATATATATATATATATATATATATATACATAAACACATCACTACATATACTACAACATTCCCCCACTTGGATCGGTTCTAACTACTAGAACTGATCCATAACTCAAACAACCAAACCGCTCAGACCTCCCTGGCTCTTAAGATTGAAGCCATATCTAGGTCTTCCTTACTTTTCTGAATTATTCTTAATTGTCTTCTACCACAACAATATAAACCAAACAAAAAACATATTAATACAAATTGAATAAACACAAAAATTATGGAAAGTGTTCTCAATAGCGGGTGAGTAAAAGTATTATTGGGTATGCTCCACCAAGGCTCCTGAAATTCCTTAGTAATTTTCTAGAACTGATGAGGTTTTCCTTCACCAGTTCCTGTAATTCTATAATTTTCCTACTATCCCTCTTAAATAATGTATCCAATTCAACTGTAAGTGGTGGTATTTTCATAAATAAAGGAGAAATCATAGAGTCCCATTTGCCAAGATCAATTTGCTCAATGTCCATAGATACTTGATTCATCTGGATATTAGCTCGAATGTCTTCCTCTCCAATTGTTAACAGTCCTTCTGTGAGGTTCACACACCAGCCTGTGATAGGTGTCCGGCACTGAACTTGCTTCGGCCAAGTGAATGAGGGGACCCTTAATGCACAGACCCTTGAATCTTTTCCATGAATTATTCTCTTCCAGGCCGGGTCAAATTTTTGCAATTGAACCAGGCAGTTTCCCGAGTGTGTAGCAGCACAGCCATCTATGTACTCCAGCCGCTCAAAAGAACAGGAACAAAGCCAGGCCTGGGCACGTCTAGTACAGCAGTTGGGATCCATGGTTTTCCACACTTGGTTGTCCTTGACGACAAGTTTGCTTTGCGGTAGCAGTTGTTTCAGTATATTAGTGCCATTTCTCACCTCCACCTCACCAAGAACGATCATCTTGTATACGGGTAAGGGTGTTGTTGACCATGTAGGAATGTCGACAGTCAGAGGTATTTCCTGCTTTCCAATTCGATCTTTATTGCAAAGAGTATCCAGGCTTCTTACTTTAGCAAGGGCAAAGTTCCTACAAGTAACACCACTGTCTTTGATAAGATGAAATAATAAAGTTGAGTTCATTATCCTTGGCCATTCTCCTTGTTTGATCTCTCGAAGCCCTAGGCTCAGGTGTTCACTCAGCAAGTTTCCTATGATACCACAAACTATAGACTTGGATACATTATTGGTTTGAAGTGTTTTATTCAGTGCACTCACCGACATTTGAATGTTCTGCAAATCTGCAGCAATGGTGTGAATGTTCTGAATATCTACCTTCATTTCAGCTAGAGCGTTTAAATCCACTCTTCCCCCTTTAAGCAGTATCTGCTGTAATCCACCCACATAATTTAGTCCTCTCATATTTAGGCTCTCTATATCAATCCTATTCCAAATTGAACTACCCAAACTGAGGCCTGATATGATATCAGTACCCAGATCCCTCTTTGAAACTTTCTTAAAATTAAGCCCTTGTGTAGCATCCCAAAATAAGTTTATATGTGTTTGAAAGACCGTTTTAAACCATGATCCCATTGATTTTGGGCAACTCTCTGGAATGTTAAATGATGTAAAATTCAACAATAATGGTACTGATAAGTATGAAACATCGCTATACACTGAGGTTTGAGTTTGCTCAAGGAAAAGTCCATGTTCTGGCCACGGTAAAATTGTAGGACAGTCTCTAGAATTTGTGACCATTATATTTAAGACTTTTGTATAGATTCCATCCTTCGTATCATGAGGGCTACAGGATATAATACCCTCCTTGAATATTGTAAAATTTCTGTCTAAAGTCATTTGCATTTGTGGTCCATTCTGTGTTTCCACTAAAATTATATTTGTAATCCTGTGACGATCGCTTCCTTCTGGGAAAGTCCAAACGGCATATTCCATAAGGTAATCAGATTTTGGCATCATGATCTCACATTCAACAACTATCCACCCCCCGACTATGCCTTTTACAGTATCCCCATGTATCTGGATGCCTTCTGAGTTCTCTAAAACAATAAGTTCTGTAGTATGATCCATTACACTCCTTTTATTTCGATCAGATTTCCCCAATGGTAAGCATTTGAATCCTTCAACTTGACATTTTTCCACTCTGATGTTTGTGATGCAAAGTAGTAGAGTGATGGATGCTATTATCAACACATATGCTAATAGAGGCTTGTATTTGTCCAGGGAGGGTGTCTTCATTTTCGCGTGGTCTTCTGATGTACGCATTCCTCCTGGGACCTGAAAGACAATCTCAGGAAGAAAGTTAGACAATGCTTTCATCCATAAAATCCATTTTTCCTTTAAATGCTTTTATCTGACATGCATGACTCCATCTTGACCTGCCCTCTCCCAAATCTAATAAGTAAACAGAGGGTCCAATCTTGTCTATGACTGCATAAGGGCCCTTCCACTTAGCCTTAGGGAATGGGTGAAACCCAGAAAAATCCTGTAACATTACTCTAGTCCCAATTTGGTATTCACTAGTGTCACCCATTGCATTAAACCATTGTTGTGAGCTTTTATGAGCATCAGTGGCACACACAGCCTTATGTACCGTAATCACATGATCCTTTAAGATCTCTACCCATGATTCCGACAATGACACAGGTTCTCATTGTTCTGCCAAGCAGAGCTTCATAAGGGGCAAAGCCTATGGACCTGCACACTCTGGAACGAATAGTTGCCAGTACAAAGGGTAATTTTTCATCCCAGTCAGTACCTTGCTCATTTACAACCTTTCTAAGAGCATTTTTAACAGTCCTGTTCATTCGTTCAACCTGTCCCGCAGACTCAGGATGATAGAAGATGTGAAATTTTTGGACGACACCAAGGAGCTTACATGTCTCTTGCACCACTTTTCCTACAAAACCCGGCCCATTGTCACTGTCTAAAACTTTTGGTATCCCCCACCGACTAAATATTTCTTTGACCAAGATCCTTGCAGTAGTAGTGGCAGTACAGTTTTTGGTAGGGAAAGCTTCAACCCAGTGACTGAAAGAATCAACGACAAACAGCAAATATTTGTTCTGGTGTGCAGTGTTAGGTAATTCACCTGTGTAATCAATTTGAATTCGCTCCCATGGTCCCATGGGAGCTTGTCTCATCAGTGCCCCTCTCCTCTTCCTATTTGCAGGATCATGCCTGGCACACATCAAACATGATAAGATATGGTCCTGCATGTCTTGTTTATTTTTAGGCCACCATGCTACATGGTCTAATCTCTCTAAAGCTAAAGGAAGTTTGGGGTGTCCACCAACAGGGGACCCATGAATCCACGTAAGAATGTCTTTCCTCACACCTTTTGGGGCAACCCATAAAGATAAATCATTTTTGTAAGTTATTAAAAGGCCATCCTGCACCTGCATCTCTTGACCCTCAAATTGTATGGGCCCAGTCCCACACATTTCTTTTAATTGAGCTAATTCCTCATCCTGATCTTGTATTTTACCGAACTCACATGTCCTTTCTTCAATTTCTTTTGCTTGAGCACGTGTAAGGGCAGACACTGGAAATGACACAGTATGCTCTATGTGAGGCCATTCGGGGGACGTTACGGCAGCCTCCTTTGCTAACCTATCTACCGTGTTGTTCCAGTAGTGCTCGGTTGTTTGTTTTCTGTGGGCCTGTACCTTTCGGATACTAATTTTTTAAAAGAATTGGGTTTCCTCCTCTATCATTTTCCATAAGGATGCATATCTTATTTCACTGCCATCTGTTCCTTTAAAGCCCATCACATTCCACCATGAAAGATAGACAACTGCACCCTTGCATACCTGGTCTGAGTCAGAAGCAATGTTAACAATTCCACCATCATCTCTTAACTCAATGAGCACTTGCAAAAATGCTGCTATTTCCACATATTGTGTAGAACGAGCTCTACATGAATATGAAAATTGTCTCTGTACCTTGCCATCTTTTACACAAACACCAGCAAATCCTGAGATTCGACTTCCATCTTTATAGTAAGACGAACCATCAATGTACCAGCACTCTTTATCCAAGTCAAAAGATTTGGATACAGCAGTAAAAATTCTGTGCTGCAAACTATTTCCTTGCACCCGGCATTCATGAGTTTCACCTTCAATCATTAATCCATCAATCAGGATACTTGGTTCCTTTAACATCAAACCCTCAATATTTTCTGTCAGCAAAGCAGTAGTCCATCTCGCTAGCCTTTTACAATTTACATCTGCTTCCTTCCATTTTCCATTTGCTAACATGACTATAGGAGTGTGATGACTAGCAATGATGACCCTTTGTGTACCTGTCAAGTACCTGAATTTGTTGATTGCCCAATAACAACACAGCACCATACGAGTACACAAAGGATACTTTTGTTCTACAGATGATAGTAAACGTGATGCATAGGCCACAGGTCTTTGTTTTCCAAAATAGTCTTGGGTGAGTGCCACAGACAAAGTACTAAGGCCTACATGTGGATATAGTCTGAATTCTTTGTTGGGGTCTGGTGATGCTAATGAAGGGGCATTGCCTAAAGTTTCCTTTAATGCTTCAATAGCTTGTGTGTGCTCTGATCTCCACTCCCATTCATCTTGCTTCAGCAGATTATACAAGCACTCTGTTAATGATGCATAATGAGGCACAAATTCTCTGCAGAAGCCTGTCATGCCTAGAAATTGCCTTAGACATTTCTCATCCGTGGGTAAAGGTAACTTACCTATCAGCTCAACCCTTTGCTCATTGAGGCTTCGCCCTGACTGTGCTACAGTAACACCCAGAAATTGGACTTCTTTCTTCCCCAATTGTATTTTCTTTGGATTAACTTTCAAACCTGCTTCTCTCAAAAGCAATAACATTTCACTCACATCATTCACATGCTCCTCCATAGAGGCTGACCCAATCAAAATGTCATCAACATATGAAATTACTCTTTCAGGTTTTGAAAACTTATTAATCACTTCTTGCATGTGTGAGTGAAATATTGCTGCACTGTCTTTATATCCTTGCGGAAGAACTGTCCAATAATATTGAAAGCATGCCCAGCTGAAGGCCGTTTTATACTGACATGTTGGGTCAAGGGGTAAATTCCAATAACTGTTACTGATATCAATGACCGTGAACCATATCATTTCTGGTGTTAATTTGGCAATCATTTCAGGGTAAGCTGCTACCACAGGTGCCATACTTTTAGCATATTTGTTTAAGGCACGGTAATCTATCGTCAGCCTGAATGACCCATCAGGTTTGATGACTGGCCAGGCTGGCGAATTGCATGTTGATGCACCCCTTTTTAATGTACCTTGCGCCTCTAACTGTTTTATAGCTTCTGTTATAGGTTTAATGGCGTCTTTTGGAACAGGGTATTGTTTGAGAGGTGCTGGATCAAATCCTTCCAATAAAATCATTGTATTCATTCTACCACAATCTTGTTTATGCTTAGCCATTATGTCATCAAATTCACACATCAGACTATCCCAACAGGGATCCCAATCTCCATGTAACACACCGACAGGCTTTACTGCTGCTGTCACCAATTCCATGGGAGGATGCCACACATGACCCAATCCATCATTTCTAGGCATCATCCACAACTTCATATTTGCAAGATCAACCACCAGACCCTGCTGTACACAGACATCAGCACCAATTATGTCCTGATTTTGACAAACAACATCACACTTCCACTTCTCTTCCCCTATTTGCATCTCAACACCACGCACGAAAGGAGCTTCAATGGAATGTCCAGTGACACCTGTTATTCTAATTTTCTCATTTCCAGGGACAACAGATTGACTGAAACTAACCGCTGATCCACTATCTAACAAAGCGTTTACCCGAGTTCCCCCTAATATTACATCAATAGTGGGACGCCCCCATGAATCTAAATTTAAATCAGTTAAAAATTGGCAGGAAGGGGCGTGGGGGGCTCGGAACCCCTAACACTGACTGGTAGAGGGTGACACAGCACTTTCCATTCCTATTGCTGCTACCTTGACCCCTCCTGCTTTTATTCTTTCCATCTCTTCCTTTATCTTGTGTAGCTCCTCCTGCAAACGATCTCTCTCATTTCACTAAACGGCACCCAAGGCTGTTTACTTGGCTTTTCTCTAGGTTCTGGCCTTCTATAACTATCTGACTTGTTATAAGATCTTCCTCTCCATGGCCCATAATCATCTCTATTTTGCTGACCCTCGACTCTAAAAACTCTAGCTGCATCAACCGCAAGACTGTCTTCTCTACACCTCCTCCACAAATTATCCGCTCTTAACAAAATATCATTATAATCACTAGGATCAGGTGTAACAGATAAAATGCCTTCCCTGACATCATCATCCACTGCTTCCAATAACATTGACCTATGAACCAGACCACCACGTTCAAAACCAGGATTCCCAGTCATCACATATTCCATCACACTGCTAATTCTATCTGCAAGTTCATATGGGCATTCATTCTTCATTTGCTTAATTTTTCCTGACAAGGACACATTTGTCGTCACGCCATACAATGCTTTCAATAACTCCCTTAAAACATCCTTAGTTTTATGACGCTGACCACAATTTTGCAAAATACGTGCCCACAATCCATTGCCTACACTTTTCTGCAAAATTCTAGCTAGGTCCTCCACATTCAAGTTGTATGTGTCTCTGACTCTCTGCAAATCACAAAACCATTTCATGAACCTATTTACATCATAGCGGGGTACCTGACCTACCTCTCTTATAATAGCTTCCATCTCCTGTGGCTTTAATTGTTTTGTGATCAATTTCATTTCACTTGTATCGTCAGTGTTCAATACAGTTGTTGTAGTGGTAGGAGCTGCTGGTATGCATGGGGCTGCATGTAATTCACCCCAGGGATATATTGGCTTATAATCTTTGGTATCAAGCTGTATTTTAGAAGTCTCATTTTGATGCGTATAACTTGATTTTTCTGCCAATTTATCAAAAGCAATGTTAGCAGCATGTTTACACTCCTCCAACTGTTTCTCAACAACTTGTATTTTTACTGACAATTCCTCGTTTACACAACTTAAATTATCACATAATTTTGCCTTCTCAATCAGTGCCTCCCCAGTAGTGGCATGTAACCTGAGATCTGACATCCTCTCATTCAACCCTTTTTCCATAACCTCATAGCTCTGAGTATGTTCTAGAATTTTCTGCTTTTTCCCTTTAATGTCCTCCATTAATTCTGTACAACAAGACAATAATCCCTGAATAATCATACCCTTACGTTTCTTTTCTTTTGTTTTCTTATCAAAGACACTATCAGATAAAAAGCATTTCATTAAATCCCATGACTGTCTATATTCTTGTGGAATCTCATAAGGCCCCCCATGACTTTTTATATAATTTAACAGCCATAAATTCACATTCTCTCCTTTAGGGCTATTGTCACCACCAGACAGAGCCAAAGCCATTGTGAAAAATACAATGAGAGAGAAGAAAAAAACCTATTTTAAAAAAAAAAACAAATAAAAAAATAATAATAATGAATAAGGCACACTTACCAATTGTTGGGTTTCTTTGAACTTCCTCCCTGGGTCCTCACGGTCTTCTGTCACCTCACAGATTGTGAGATCCAGTCTCCAGAAAATAATTCTAGGCTTTCAAACTTGTTAAATTTTGTAGATCATACTCTTGGTTCTTCATCAGGAATTGTTGTCATCACTGGCTTCTGTTACTAAGTCCTGAAAATGCGCTTCTGGTCACTTGCACGGCACCAATGTAGTCTTCAGATATTTTATCTATAATAGACTTCATCCTTCATACCAATGTATAGTGTCTAGTATGATGTTAGTAAATTGTTCTCGCAGCAAAACACCAGGTCCTCCAGAGAACGCATTTATTTCAACAACTACAATACAGAATAGTCCAACGTCCACAGATGATACAAAAAAGGTCCAACAGAGTAATTCAGATTTCTACCTGCGCCCCCATACTCCTACAGAGAGAAAAAAAGGAGTACCTTCTCTCTGACAAGATGAACTTAATGTCAAAGCTGACTTACAGAATAAATATGCTTTTCACTGAATAGCTGACAATTTGATTGGTCGTCTTTGATCTGAAAGACAGGAACCACTTCCTGTCTTGCAGAGTGTCAGGTAATTGTTACTCCCAGCAGGAGTCACCAATTAGTATTAGGGAGCCAACTAGTATACATCCTTGCATACCAATTAGCTCTCTTTAATAAGTAATTAGATTACCTGTGGCCTAATAAATGGTTTTATATGTAAGCAAGAGCTCATCCTGTCTAGTTGACTATTTGACAATAGACAAGCGTCTCTTAATGTGAATTACAGGTCTGATGTGAAAGAGGACTTCCTATATCCTTCTCTTTGTCCATTTGATAATGGACAAGTATCTGTTTGATGTGTAAGCAAGAGGTCATCCTGTCCAGTTGGCTACTTGACACCAGACAAGCGTCTCTTAACGTGAATTACAGGTCTGATGTGCAAAAAGGCATTCCTATATCCTTCTCTTTGTCCATTTGATAATGGACAATGGAAGTATCTTTTGATGTGTAATGCAATTACAGGTTACTAAGATTTAGCCTGTTCAATCTTTTACTCACATAATACAGTATAATATATATATATATATATATATATATATATATATATATAAACACATCACTACATATACTACAACAGGGTGGTAGAGAAAGAGAGAGAGGGGTGGTAGAGAAAGAGAGAGAGAGAGGTGGTAGAGAAAGAGAGAGAGAGGTGGTAGAGAGAGAGAGGGGTGGTAGAGAGAGAGGGGTGGTAGAGAGAGGGGTGGTAGAGAAAGAGAGAGAGGGGTGGTAGAGAAAGAGAGAGAGAGGGTGGTAGAGAAAGAGAGAGAGAGGTGATAGAGAGAGAGAGAGGTGATAGAGAGAGAGGTGGTAGAGAGAGGGGGTGGTAGAGAGAGAGGGGGGTTGTAGAGAGAGAGAGAGAGAGGTGGTAGAGAGAGATGGGTGGTAGAGAAAGAGAGAGACAGGGGTGGTAGAGATAGAGAGGTGGTAGAGAGAGAGAGGTGGTAGAGAAAGAGAGAGAGGGGTGGTAGAGAAAGAGAGAGGGTGGGAGAGAGAGGGGATGGTAGAGAGAGAGAGATGTGGTAGAGAAAGAGAGAGAGAGAGGTGGTAGAGAAAGAGAGAGAGAGGTGGTAGAGAGAGCGCAAGGTGGGAGAGAGAGGGGTGTTAGAGAGAGAGAGAGGTGGTAGAGAAAGAGAGAGAGCGAGCGGTGGGAGAGAGAGAGAGAGGGGTGGTAGAGAAAGAGAGAGAGAGGGGTGGTAGAGAAAGAGAGAGAGGGGTGGTAGAGAAAGAGAGAGAGAGGGGTGGTAGAGAAAGAGAGAGAGAGGTGGTAGAGAGAGAGAGGTGGTAGAGAGAGAGAGAGGGGGGTTGTAGAGAGAGAGAGAGGTGGTAGAGAGAGAGAGAGACGGGTGGTAGAGAAAGAGAGAGACAGGGGTGGTAGAGAAAGAGAGATAGAGAGGTGGTAGAGAAAGAGAGAGAGCGCAAGGTGGGAGAGAGAGAGGGGTGGTAGAGAAAGAGAGAGGGGTGGTAGAGAGAAAGAGGGGTGGTAGAGAGAGAGAGGGGTGGTAGAGAAAGAGAGAGAGTGGTGGTAGAGAAAGAGAGAGAGGGGTGGTAGAGAAAGAGAGAGGGGTGGTAGAGAAAGAGAGAGAGAGGTGGTAGAGAAAGAGAGAGAGAGGTGGTAGAGAAAGAGAGAGAGAGAGCGAGAGGTGGTAGAGAAAGAGAGAGATAGGTGTGGTAGAGAAAGAGAGATCGAGAGAGAGGGGTGGCAGAGAAAGAGAGAGAGGGGTGGTAGGAAAGAGAGAGAGCGCGAGGTGGGAGAGAGAGAGAGAAAGAAAAGGGGTGGATGGGAGAGAGAAAGAAAAGGGGTGGATGGGAGAGAGAGAGAGAGGTGGGAGAGAGGGAGAGAGAGAAGGGGTGGATGGGAGAGGGGGGAGAGAAAGAGAGAGGGTGGGAGGGAGAGAGAGAGTCTGGCCTGCAGTCCTTCCTGTACCCCCTGTCCCAGCCCCTGTGTGTGGGTAGGTGTGTGTGATGCACCTACCTCCAGCCCCTCCTTGTCCTCTGTCCTCGGTCAGCCTATGTTTCTTCTTGATGACAGGCACAGCTGGAGCAGACATTGGGGGAAGGTGTGCAGGCTCTGGGAGGATGTCACTGCTGCTCAGGTCAGGTCTTCTCTCTCGCGCTGTTTCTTCCAGCCAGCCTCTTGCTGCTCCCCGTGCCCCCACTCTCTGTTGTTGTTTTCAGCTGCTGCTGCTCTTCCTCTCGGATGTTGTGAACCTGTGCCTCTCTGGTATGTCAAGAGGCAGCCTCGGAGCTCAGCTGTGTTGGACCCCAGGAGGCAGAGCAGTAGCGCGGAGGTCGGAGGAGGAAGTGAAATCCTCCCGCGCTTTCAGCTCTGAACACTGAGGGGGGGGGGGGGCACTGCAGCCGTGATGTCACTGGTTGCTACACGCCAAGCGGCTCTAGCAACCAGTGGACAGAAGATGGAGGTGGTTCTGCGGCCGGAGCCAGCTCTACTGCGGCTCAGACTCCTCCACTGAAATCCACACTACATTACTGTATTAAACCGCAATGAAGGCACCTGGCAATTAGGGCCCCCCCACAGCGGCAGAACGGCAGGGCCCAGTCGCGACGGCGACTGCAGCGACACTGAAAGTTCCGCCACTGGCCCTGGCCTATAATCGGACGGTAAGAGGCTCGCATTCAGTCCTCTCCAAAAGCCCCTGTCCTGGCTAGGTCTGGCACACAGCTCCCCTTTTGGCAGGAGACTAACACAGTAGAAGCCCCCAGGCAGGTTGACTCTGAATTTAGTCAGTAGTTCCAGTCCCCCAATGCCGGTATCCATACAGTACCCCAAATAAATTCTCCCAAACAGAGCATTACTCACCTCGCCAACCTCTGCCTCCCTCAGACAATACGCCTGCCGCTGGGGAGAAGCCTGGACTGGCCATTCTCCCTGGAGTCCTTTCATCTGCTGGAGAGAAAACAGGGTGGCTGGGCTCAGTTCATCATGCTGTTGGGGATCTGGGCCAACTGTCCACCATTCCTGGGGTATACCAGTGGAGACTGAAGTCCCCTCCACTGGTGCTAGGTGAAAATCCCCCGGTGCTTGCAAAGCAAAGCCGACATCCTCCTGTCTCAGGGCCGTATCATTTTCTGGGGTTGAGTCAGTGAAGATCGAAGTCCCATCCACTACCACAGGAACCCCCTCTTCTGTTAGGTGAAAGCAGAGGCCCGGGGCACTCTGCTCTGTTGTCAGCTCTTCCGCTGGGTTGCTGTGAGTGGACACCACAGTCCCATCCACCGATATCCGCTCAAGCTGTAGTGGGGTGCAGCCGCCGGTAGCTTCCTGTCCTTCTGCCAGTGATTCAGCTGGGAATACGAGCTTTAGCACCTCAGCTGGTTGCTGGGGAGGGGGGCCAACCGCCCCGGCTCCCTGGAACTCCACAGTTGGTTCCGATGCTGGGCAGAGATGGCTGGAACTCTGCCCTGTTGCCAGCACTTCTGGTGGGGGTGCACAATCCGTAACATCCTCTGAACAGTCCATACATTCTGTAATCTGCAGCTGGGGCGTGATCACCACCTTCTTACCCTGAGCCTCTGAAACTGCCACAGGGGTGGGGCAGAGGTCTTGAACCCTCTGTCCGGTGACCAGCGCTTCAGCTGGGGAAGTTCCTTGTAACTCCACAAATACTGCCTGTGGTGCTGGGCAGAGCACAGTGAAGTTTGTGCCTGATCCCAGCTCTTCTGCTGGAGGCTCATCAGGTTGTTCTTCTTCAGCAGAAAAATCTATTAAATCCCCTGTTTCTGCAACTGGTGTCTGGGGATAGAGGTTCACCATCTCCTGTCCATGTAAGCCAGAAGATGCTATAGGTACTGAGCAGAGGTTAGCAGAGCTCAGCCCTGCGGTCAGCACTTCAGCTTTGGAAATGGCAATCTCCAGATTTTCCACTGCCAATTCACTGGCATACTGCTAGACAGGCACATTCCTCCATTCAAGATCATCCCATGCAGAAACAGGATCATCAAGGTCAGTCGGCACTTTCTGCATCTGCCATAAGACCTCCTGGTCCATAGCTGCAGGGGCAGGTTGGCAACGCACACTGTTACCCTGCCACATTGCCGATTCTTCAGCCAGGATTTCAGCACTGTCAGCTGATATTTCCTCATAGTCCCAGGCAAAGGGAGCCCCATCCTGCTGCTGAGCGGAGTCTAGCAGCTGTTTGTAGGCAAATTCCAGCTCCCATTCCTGAATGGCCAGAAATTCCAAATCTTCCTGTAACCAGTGGCCTTCCGAGATATTCAACTTTTCCTCTCTGTGCTCCATTATGTCCTCCAAGCGCCACTCCCGATCATTTCCAAAGTCGGGATCCCTGGACATCTTCCAATACAACAACCCCAGGCCATCATAGTCAAAGCCTTCCGTGGGGCTGTCATCCGCTGACCACGGGCACTCTTGGACTGCATGCCACCGGAGGGCTCTGTAGCTCTCGTCCAACCGCATCTCTGGCCGGATCAGCCTGCTTAACTCTGTTGTCCACTCCTGCTTTGGTTGTTCCCCCAATAACAGCATTCTTACTTCATACTGTGACCAGTACCTTCTATGGATGGAGGGGAGAGCTTTTCCCTGGTGTCGCTGCTCGTGGGCTAGCGGTTCTTTCCAGAGTTCGCTGCGGATCGAATCAGACCATCCAAGCAGGACCTCCTTTGATACTGGTCCTCTGTACTGTATCTGCTTCTCTCGCAACCTCCTTCTGAATTCCTCTTCCATGCTTACCGCCGGTATCTGTACCTCTCCTCTTCTTTCATTTGGTGCTGCTTCTTTAGGCGTTGTCCCCGATCGCCGTATTTCTGCCATTCTCTGCTCATGTTGTCGCTCTCGTTCTCGTTCTCTCTGTTGTCGCTCTCGTTCTCTCTCTTGGCGCTTTAGTTCTTTCTGTTGTCGCTCATCCTGCAGCTGGATGTCTCTAATGGCCTCCTGTCTGGCGGTCTCTGATGGGTTAGCACCATATAATGCCAACCGCTGTTGAACTCGCTGCTGGAACAAGTCTTCAACTGACCGGGGTCCTGCATCACCATCCCTCTGATCCATCTCGGCTAGCGTAATGATCAGGGTGGCCTTGTTCTTTGTCCCACCGGTCCCTCCACGGCTCTTCAAGCAAATCTTTTAGCATGGTTTTCCTGCAGGCTGCATAGCTGGTCATTCATGGTGGTGGTTTGGAGTTGTCCCAGTAACTGGAGAGCAAATCCCACCGCTGCCAACCAATGTGACGAGACCCTTTCTCGCCCAGGTCCTGCTCTCCCGACACTCCTCTGCTTCTATTCGATCAGCTTGCAGATTGCAACATCTGATGGTCCAGTCATCCAAGATTCCAGGATCCAACCTACAGCTATGTACGGATTGGATCCATGAAGAACACACACCAAACGAGTTGTATGAATGTTCAACCAGAACTCTACTTTATTGAAACACTCAGCTGGTTATATACAGGTTACAGCTTCCATCAATCAAAGAACAATGAAATCTCCACCCCCTTTTCACACACTGGGGTTTCCATACAGAGGCATTTCGGCTCCGATGTATTTAGCATGACTTTACTACCTCAGAGAGAATGACATTCCTGTAGACAATGACATCAGTGAAGTTAACAGAATATGTTATCTAGCCAGCTTGTCTCCGCATAGAGAGGAGGTCATTACTACATCTGAGAGATCACACTTTTTTAGATAATGGCATGCTAATCCAATACTCCTGATAATCAAAAGGCTCAAAACAGTGTTATCACACAATAGAAAGGTCAAAGAGCCGACTGACTTAACACCTCTACACACTGGACAATGAATGTCTTTCACAAGCTACTTATGCCGCGTACACACAGTCGTTTTTTGCGATGAAAAAAAACGTTGTTTTTTAAAACGTCATTTAAATTGATCGTGTGTGGGCAAAACGTAGTTTTTTGTCTTAAAAAAAACGACCAAAAAAAAATTCCAACATGCTTGAATTTTTTGTGTCGTTTTTCAAAACGTCGTTTTTTGTTTCACAAAAAGTCACCGTGTGTAGCAAAAACGTCGTTTAAAACGACGTTTTTCAACCCGCGCATGCCCAGAAGCTAGTTATGAAGCGAGCTTCAATGGAAAAGAGTGGTGAACGTAACCTCGCTTTTTGTGAAAAAAACGATGGTGTGTATGCAAAATCGTCTTTGAAAGTGACGTTTCAAAAACGTCGTTTTTTACTTCACAGAAAACGTCGTTTTTTTTCATCACAAAAAATGATCGTGTGTACGCGGCATTAGTCTTTCAATAGTCTGATTCAGTTCAATCCCCATCTAGACAGACACCTCATAATGTCCAAAGGCATCCTGCAATATGTCGTATCCATAATGTCTCATCTTATGTAATACATTAAGTATGATTTCACGGTCCATGACAGCCGAGCACTCCTTCTTCTCCTTGTCATAGTATTTCTTGAAATTTTCTTGTGCGTGCTGCATGACTTCTTGAAGTTTCCGAAAGTTTTGCTGAATGTGGACTAAGTGCTCCTGGACCGCTGGGACAGGTGTTTCAGGGATGGAATCCGGAAGGAAGGAAGGGTGGTAGCCGAAATTGGCCCAGAAAGGAGTTTGATTAGTAGAGGCATGTACTGAGTTAATATAAGAAAATTCTGCCGACGGCAGTAAGGATGACCAATCATTCTGGGAGACAGAGCAAAAACAGCGGAGATATTGTTCCAAGGTTTGGTTGGTTCTTTCCGTCTGACCGTTGGATTGTGGGTGATAGGCAGAAGACAGACAAACTTTAATTTCCAGCGCTTTACAGAGTTCCTTCCAGAATTTGGATGTGAACTGCACCCCTCTGTCGGACACAATACTTTTGGGCACACCATGCAGTCTCACTATCTCTTTGAAAAAAAAATTGGCCGTCTCTGTCGCAGAAGGTGTGCCGATCATGGGCAGGAAATGAGCCAGTTTGGATAGACGGTCAACTACGACCAAGATTGTTGTGAAACCTTCAGAGGGAGGCAGATCCACAATAAAGTCCATGGAAACCTCTGTCCATGGGCGTTCCGGAACAGGGAGAGGTTTCAATAAACCCCAGGACTTGGTCTTTGGTCCCTTGCAGCGCTGGCAGCGGGGACAGGATGAAACATAGATCTTGCAGTCATGTCTCCATTTCAGCCACCAAAAGGAACGGCTGATGAATTCGGCAGTCTTCCGTGTTCCAAAGTGGCCCGCTAATTTGTGGTCATGGAACATACTTAGAATTTGTTGTCTTAGTTCCACCGGTACAAAGATCTTACCCCGTGACCACAGCAAGTCGTCCCGTCTCTCCAGGGAGGACGTGATTTGGTCGGAACAGTGTTTGGAGGCCTCCTTTAGAGCGTTTAGCAGGTCTGTTTGGGAAACCAAAAAAAAGTTCTGGGCGGTTAAGACGGTACTAGGTTACGGCATGGTGGAGGTGTCCGAGAACATTCTAAAGAGGGAGTCAGCCTTCCCATTCTTTGAGCCTGGTCTGAAAGTGATGTGGAAATTGAAACGGATAAAAAATAGGGCCCAAGGCGTTTGGCAGACCGCAGGTATTCCAAATTTCTATGATCAGTGAAAATTAAAATGGGATGAAGGGCGCCTTCCAAAAAGGTATCTTCACTCTTCTAAAGCAAATTTAATAGCCAACAGATCTCGGTCCCCAACGTCATAGTTTTTCTCTGGAGGGGTTAACTTCCCGGATGCATATGCCACCGGGTGAAGGAGAGATTTTAGTCCCTGTCTTTGTGACAAGATAGCGCCAATACCCATCTCAGAAGCATCGACCTCCAAAATGAAAGGTAGAGTCGGGTCGGGGTGCCGTAAAACAGGTGCGGAGGAGAATGTAGCTTTAAGTCGTGTAAACGCCTCTTGAGCTTTCTGAGGCCAATGAAAGTGACATCCCTGACGGGTCAACTCGGTGATAGGAGCCATTATACAGTAGATGAGAAACCAACAATAAATGTCCGGTAAAAATTGGCGAAGCCAATGAATCGTTGTATGCCTTTTTTATCAACCGGAGCTGGCCAGTCTTGGACAGATTTAACTTTTTGCGGATCCATGGCAATCCCGTTGGTAGAAATGATGAACCCCAGGAATTGGATAGTTGTTCTCAAACTCGCATTTTTCGGCCTTGAGGTACAATTTGTGTTCTCTGAGAATGGCCAGAACTTTCTTGACGTGGGTCCGGTGTAGCTTAAGGGAAACTGAAAAAATAAGGATGTCGTCTAAATAAACAACCAGAAAGTCATCCAAATATTGGCGGAAAATATCGTTGACCAGGTGCTGGAACGTGGCAGGAGCATTACAGAGGCCGAAAGGCATTACCAGATACTCGAAATGCCCGAACCTGGATCTGAAGGCGGTCTTCCACTCATCCCCGGCCCTGATTCGGATGAGGTTGTAGGCCCCTCGGAGATCTAGTTTGGAGAAGACTTGGGCCGCACGGAAACGTTGGAACAGTTCTGAGATGAGAGGTAGCGGGTATCGGTTTTTGATGGTAATTTTATTTAATTCCCGGTAGTCAATACAAGGCCTGAGGGAGCCATCCTTCTCGACGAAGAAGATCCCAGCTCCGGCTGGAGAAGAAGGACGAATTAATTTCTTTGTTAGGTTTTCATCTATATAAGCCTTGAGGGCAACTAACTCCGTTTCAAATAAGGGGAAGACGCGACCAAAAGGGATCTTGGAGCCAGGCAAAGGGTCAATAGGGCAATCATATGGCCTGTGTGGAGGAAGACGATCAGCCTTTTGCTTGTCAAAATTGTCCTTAAACTCAATGTAAGCAGAATGAATAAGAAGGAGATTGTCCGGTGTGGTAGACAGGATGAAACAAGAGGCCTTGGGAGGTAGGAGGCAGTCCTGAGAGCAGTAAGAAAATTAAAACTTGATCTCTTTCTTGCAGCAATCTATGCAAGGTTGGTGAACCTGCAGACATGGAAGTCCCAGGATGATGGGAAACATTGGGGACAGTATAAGGTCCAAACAAAGAAATTCTTGATGTCCGGTGTCAGAGAAAGCGAGGATAGGCTGGGTTTCCTGGGTGACAAGACCGGAACGGGGAAGAGAGCCGTCCGCCAGATGGATTTGCAAATGGAAGTCTTTAAGACGGCAGGGAACACGCAGCTTCTGGGCCAGGGCAGAGTCCAGAAAGCAACTGCATGCTCCGGAGTCAATTATGGCTGGCAGCCGGGTTGCCCCCTCCGGGAGCTGCAAGGAAAGAAAGAGGACAACATGAGTCTGTGAATTAGCAATGTGGCAACTGAAAGCGGGTGGTAACTTCAACTTACAAGGTCTTACTGGACAGTAACGGAGGAAGTGGCCAGCTCCGCCACAGTACAGGCACAAGTTGGACTGACGTCTACGCTGTCTCTCTTCAGGAGTGAGGGCCCCCCGGACTAGACCAAGTTGCATGGGTTCAGGATCTGGAAGAGCAGAAACCGGTGGGACCGGGAGAGGTGGAGGAGCAGGAGAGAACCACGGTGGAGTCCAGTTGGGACGGTTCGCTTGGAAGAGTTACGCCCGTCGTTCACGGAGGCGTCGGTCAAGCTGGGTGGCTGACTGAATCAAGTCCTCTAGTAAAGTAGGAGGATTGAGTCTAGCCAGCTCGTCCTTAAGGGACTCGGATAGTCTTTGGCGAAATTGGTACTTGAGGGCAGGCTCGTTCCACCCATTGTCGGCAGACCATTTTCTGAACTCTGCGAGGTAATCCTCCACAGGCCTCCTGCCCTGGTTGAAGTTGTGAAGACTGGCCTCAGCCGTGGCTGAGCGCAGAGGATCGGCATATAATTTAGACATGTGTTCAAAAAAAGAGTCCATAGTGTCCAGAATTGGGCTTCTTTGTTCCATAAGACTGTGTGCCCAGGACTGTGGTTCATCAGAAAGAAGCGACATCACGAAGCCCACCTTCACAGCTTCGGAGCAGAAAGTCCTGGGTTGCAAGGCAGGGAACAAGCGTTTTTAAAGGCCCGAAACTTCTTGCAGTCGCCCGCAAACCGCTCAGGGGTAGGTACCCGGGGCTCCGGGTGAGTCACGACCATTGCTGGTGCTGGAGCTGACTGGGAGGTAGATGCCCCCGCTCCAGGAGTTGCGGGGGGGACTGATGATCCAGGTGCGGTGGTCAACTGTTGGAGGCGGCCATCCATCTGAAGATAGCCCTCCTGTAACTTTTGGACAGCGTCCGTTAGGGTTGAGACTTGTTGACAATGAGTCTCAAAAGGTGAGCGCACCCTGTCGGCCTCAGACATCTGGCTGGTTTGTACTGTCAGAAAGTTCACTTACCAAGACGGAGATGCTTAGGGCGGCTCACCTTTGTGACCTGATGCGATCCGCCCCCTGGGATTGGAACAGAGGAACAGACGCACCGGTACCAGCGGCAAGATCATGGTCAGGTGCGTGGAACAGGTACAGGCAGGTCACCGACTGGAAGGCTGCAGCAGATGAAGCAGAAGATAGTCCAGGCACAAAGGTATATCACAGTAAACGGGTACTTCATAGGCCAGGGCAGGGCTGGAAACAGGTCCGGGAGACAAGCCGTGGTCAGGGGTTATAGAGATAGCAGATAGTCCAAGTTCAGGCCGGAGATCAAAGGCAGGAGAAGATCGTGTATCCAAAGTCCAAGCCGGGGTCAAGGGTTCAAGAAAGCAGCAGCCAAAAAACGTAAGCCAAGGGTCAAGTATTTCAGGTATCCAAACAGGTAGATTAGCAGGAGACAACACAGAAGCTGTTTACAAACCAGCAACCAGAGAGGAGGAAGGGGCTGGTTCAAATAAGCCGCTCCGGCCTCTGATTGGCCGAGAGCGGAACGAGCCTGTGCGTGCCCGCGCACGCGGCGTGCAAACGCACCACGGGGGTGCCGTCCAGGGGAGCGCAATAGCGCTGGCCTGTCACGCAGCTGAGGGATCAGAAGTTGAGCGGAGCTGATACCCTGACAGGAGGTTTAAGCACCAAGATGCACTTATTCCTTGGTTTGCAGTCGAAGGACATTGGCGGAAGTCCTCATATTTGGGCTGTCTGTGGGCAGAACAACATGGTCTCCCGCTCCAGTTATCCCCTGTCAGGAATACTTGGTTACTTTCCACCTGAGGTTATGCCCCTCTTCCTTGGTTGGTTCAAAGACTTGTGAAGACTTTTTTTTTTCTGGCACATTTCTCTGTTTTAGATTCACTTAGCTGAATATCCTTCGCTGTCCTGATAAGGAAACTGAATATCCTTCCTTTCCTTTGTTCCACACATTTTACTGATCATTGAAACTGGAAAATCAGGAGCAGAGCCGGCCCGTCCATGGGACCCAATGGGACCATGGTACCAGGCGGCACCTAGGAGGTGGCGGCATCCAGCGTCAGAAAGTTAGAAATACTAGCGCCGCTGAGCGGCGGAGAGCAGAGCGATGGCGACCGGACCTAGCAACCAGAGTGATTAGGACATCAGGAGGAGGCCGCGGCCGCCCCAGAATTCACAGCGCGCCTCCGCGCCAAATTGCTCGCAGTGTGCGTCCACTGTCCGCCCATCTCAAGTCCGCAGCGTGAGGGAAATGTGTGGGCCAGCCTCTCAGAATCTGAAAGAAAAGGTAAGTTACAGTTCAGTAGCTGTGGCAATACTCCCACCCTGTCCTCCCCACCTGGCTGCTCCCACCCTGTCCTCCACACCTGGCTGCTCCCAACCTGTCCTCCACACCTGGCTGCTCCCACCCTGTCCTCCACACCTGGCTGCTCCCACCCTGTCCTCCACACCTGGCTGCTCCCACCCTGTCCTCCACACCTGGCTGCTCCCACCCTGTCCTCCACACCTGGCTGCTCCCACCCTGTCCTCCACACCTGGCTGCTCCCACCCTGTCCTCCACACCTGGTTGCTCCCACTCTGTCCTCCACACCTGGTTGCTCCCACTCTGTTCTCCACACCTGGTTGCTCCCACTCTGTCCTCCACACCTGGCTGCTCCCACTCTGTCCTCCACACCTGGCTGCTCCCACCCTGTCCTCCACACCTGGCTGCTCCCACCCTGTCCTCCACACCTGGTTGCTCCCACTCTGTCCTCCACACCTGGTTGCTCCCACTCTGTCCTCCACACCTGGTTGCTCCCACTCTGTTCTCCACACCTGGCTGCTCCCACCCTGTCCTCCACACCTGGCTGCTCCCACTCTGTCCTCCACACCTGGCTGCTCCCACTCTGTCCTCCACACCTGGTTGCTCCCACTCTGTCCTCCACACCTGGCTGCTCCCACCCTGTCCTCCACACCTGGTTGCTTCCACCCTGTCCTCCACACATGGCTGCTCCCACTCTGTCCTCCCCACCTGACTGCTCCCACTCTGTCCTCTGCTCCAGCTGGCTGCTCCCACTCTGTCCTCCCCTCCAGCTGGCTGCTCCCACTCTGTCCTCCCCTCCACCTGGCTGCTCCCACTCTGTCCTCCCCTCCACCTGGCTGCTCCCACTCTGTCCTCCCCTCCACCTGGCTGCTCCCACTCTGTCTTTCCCTCCACCTGGCTGCTCCCACTCTGTCCTCCCCTCCACCTGGCTGCTCCCACTCTGTCCTCCCCTCCACCTGGCTGCTCCCACTCTGTCCTCCCCTCCACCTGGCTGCTCCCACTCTGTCCTCCCCTCCACCTGGCTGCTCCCACTCTGTCCTCCCCTCCACCTGGCTGCTCCCACTTTGTCCTACCCTCCACCTGGCTGCTCCCACTTTGTCATCCCCTCCACCTGGCTGCTCCCACTCTGTCCTCCCCTCCACCTGGCTGCTCCCACTCTGTCCTCCCCTCCACCTGGCTGCTCCCACTCTGTCCTCCCCTCCACCTGGCTGCTCCCTCTCTGTCCTCCCCTCCACCTGGCTGCTCCCACTCTGTCCTCCCCTCCACCTTGCTGCTCCCACTCTGCCCTCCACTCCACCTGGCTGCTCCCACTCTGCCCTCCACTCCACCTGGCTGCTCCCACTCTGTCCTCCCCTCCACCTGGCTGCTCCCACTCTGTCCTCCCCTCCACCTGGCTGCTCCTACTCTGTCCTCCCCTCCACCTGGCTGCTCCCACTCTGTCCTCCCCTCCACCTGGCTGCTCCCACTCTGTCCTCCCCTCCACCTGGCTGCTCCCACTCTGCCCTCCACTCCACCTGGCTGCTCCCACTCTGCCCTCCACTCCACCTGGCTGCTCCCACTCTGCCCTCCACTCCACCTGGCTGCTCCCACTCTGCCCTCCCCTCCACCTGGCTGCTCCCACTCTGCCCTCCCCTCCACCTGGCTGCTCCCACTCTGCCCTCCCCTCCACCTGGCTGCTCCCACTCTGCCCTCCACTCCACCTGGCTGCTCCCACTCTGCCCTCCACTCCACCTGGCTGCTCCCACTCTGTCCTCCCCTCCACCTGGCTGCTCCCACTCTTTTTTTTTCGGGGGGGGCAGCATTTCATTCTTGGTACCAGGCAGCACAATGTCTTGGGCCGGCACTGATCAGGAGCATCCCTAGCCCCTGTGACTTTGCAGTCATGGATAGACAGGATCCCTCTTAGGTGGGAGTGTGTCTAGCTTGATCCTCGTCTCTTTCAGGGTTGTAGCCCTCTTGCCAGTCTATTGTTGGGTTTCTACCTTCTATCTCCTGCCTGTTATTGTTGGAGTGCTTCCCATGTACCTTTTAGCCTTTGAGTTATGCTGACTTTGTGGGATTGGATCCTAAGTCCTCTGGGTAGACTCTGGAGCCAATTGTACACCCTTTGAAGGTAGTTTATGTAATGATATCATGTGCTGGGTTCATGAAAGCCATGTGTGGAAGCCATGTAGTTCAAGAATCATAGGTTAGTCATGACAGGTTTGTACAACAGTTACACATTGCAGCAGCAAATACCTAGAAATGCACCTTCATAGCCTTTTGATTTAGCTCATATTTCAAAGGACCTGTTATCTCCACTGAGGCCAGAGGCCAGGCAGAGTCTGCTAGCAATCTTCTCCTACAGCTTATCACTTTCCAGGGGATAAGAAGTGACCTGTCATAAAACTACAACAGAATCCCTCTGTCAGTTGCTTTAACGCATAGCATAGCAGACTGGATCCAGTAGACTTTTCAGAAGCACATAAAGTAAAGTAAGCTGATAGGCTATAATATATTTGCCTGATAGGCACATATCTGTTCATTTCTGACTGTGCTGTGGCTTGACCTATTAAATCCAAAAGGGGGGTCGGCGATGGGAAACACTGGAAAGTTTTAAGGGGTATGAATACTTTTTCAAGGCACTGTATATGTGGGATTTTTTTTACCAATTTCTTTCTCTTGGTCTTGGGCATCAGGTTGGTTCTTTTTCTTCTTTCTTTGACTGTGTGTCAGGATTTCTCTATCAGGCAGAAGGTTCGTCCTTATCCGATGTCAGATTTGGGAGTTGGAACTTCATACATCTATTGGGCAGCAGGCCGTTCCCAGTTCTGGATTTTGTTGGACCAAGTTAGTGGTTGTTGCCACTTGCCCACCTTTTGGACTGCTTTTGGAGTTTGCGATGATTAATGACTATGTCCCCTTATGAAGAGAAAGAAGAAGAGGATTTATTTTACAGGTCTCACCACTCAATGTTTATGATCATGCTGGGCTGGCCCACGGTTGTAGCCCTTGTCTTTTTATTCTTTGATTTGCTTAGGGTGTCACTGGCATCACTCCTTTTTTTTTTTAAAGAATCCTCTGGCTCCAAGGGACCTATACCTGGCACTTTTCTGTCCTTCAAATACATCCTTTTGAACTGCTACTCGAGTTTTTCCCTAGTCTCTATCTCAGAAGGTGGCCTTCTTTTTCACTATCACTTTGACTAGGACAATCACCAGTTTATTTTGACCGCCTATTCCCTGAAAAGGGGGGGGGACACCCATTCCCTGATACAGCTCATTCTGTTGGGGCAGTGAGTCTATTCTAGGCTTTATTGCATTAGGCATCCTTTTCTCAGGTATGCAGAGAGTACAGTTTGTAAATGTGTGAACTAAAGACCAGGTAGCAACCTGTTCCTTAGTTCACAGGTTTATAATGTGTACTCGCTTGTGCATAAGTTCCTAAAGGTTTTTTTGATGAACCATGAATAGATGAACAGAATAATTGGGAAACAAATCTCCCACCTCCACTCCCCCCTATTTGGTTGTCTTCTTGCATTGCTGATCGTGGGGGGGGGGGGTATCTGGAGTTGGGCTTTAAAATATATACATGGTTTAATCTGTAATTTGAGCTCCCTGTACCAAATTATGTTGTACGTTTAATAATAAACCGTGACAAGCCGAGATCATGATTATCACAGCTTATCACAGAGCATTGCCGGTTTAATAAACTGTGATAAGGAGCAGAAAACACATTCTCCACTTCTCATCGCAGCACATGGCTGTATTTGTCACAAACGGCCAGTTTAATAAACCGTGATCTGAAGATTTCACAGCTCTTCCACTGAAATATCTCCCTTCCAGATTCACCAGCTCAGAGGTGGAAAATCTGGGAGAGAAGCTGGTGTGATAAGAGGAAGAAGGCTAATTTCTTCCTAATATCAGCACCAGTGGGTTAAAATGAATAACAACAACTATATATATATATATGGGTGTGTGTGTGTGTGTGTGTATATGTGTAGTTGTGATAGATCACTGTGACCTTTACCCTCTTTCTCCTGATGCATGATGGGGGAGGAGGAGCTGTACCACAAAGTCAGACAGTGTGTGAGGGGAACTGGAAACAGACACATGAGGCTGAGAAGGGATTACATCTGATAAGGACAGAAGCTCTTTGGATTAAGACTCCTCCATGTAAGAATGCCATAATGTTCTGAGTAATAAACCTGCTCTGGTTAAGTAGTACATCGGCCTGTGTGTGTAACTTGCTGAGCAGATACTGGCAGCATTGCTAGCAACACCTGAGAGACACAGAGCGTCCAGGGGACATAACAGTGGCTACAAGGATTGTGGATTTTAGCACACATGGCCTTCATAGGGTTTATTCAACCATTTGATCCTGCGGCTCAGTCATGGCGCTCCTGGTTGGAGAGGCTGGAACAGTATATAGAAGCAAATAATGTGACTGTAGATAAGAAAGTTGCAGTTTTTCTCACAGCATTGAGTCAAGCTGCATATGGAACTCTCAGAGACCTCGTGTCTCCTGACAAGCCGGCATCTAAGCCCCTGCCTGAGTTAATTCAGACGTTATATGCACACTACAACCCAAAGCCGTTAGAAATCGCAGAGCGGTTTAAATTCTACAGTAGGAGGCAGCAGGCCGGGGAGGATATAAAGACATATATCATTGCTTTACGTAAACTATCTGCCACTTGTCAGTTTAAAGACTACCTGCAGATGGCTCTCCGTGACATGTTCGTCATGGGACTCTGCGACCCAGCCATAAAGAAACGTTTACTCACAGAACTTGACTCTGACGAAAGCCACTGACCTTGCTACGGTCATGGAGTTGGCAACACGGGACGCCACCCTACTGAAGGCACCACCTACAACTCCTGCAAGCCAGGGTGAGGAAATATTCCACACTGCTATCACTCAACGCTCGAGACACCCGCCCCCTGCCACTCAGCCTAAACCTCGCCACCCTAATTCTTCTGTCTCTGGGACCCTGACTTGCTACCGTTGTGGTAACACAACTCACTGTGCGCCTGTTTGCAAGTTCAAGGATGTCGTTTGTTTTTGCTGTGGAAAGACTGGTCATATTGGGCGTGTTTGCCGCAGCTCTCGCTTCCCGAACACTACCACAAAAGATAGACGTAAACAGACATTCCGTGTGGATATGGACAATAACGGTTTCAGCTCTGATGAGGAGACCTGTGTTCAGCATGTTGGACTGTTTCGAGTGGATGTCACACTCAATGGCTGTCCTGTCTCCATGGATGTTGATACAGGGGCAGCTGTGTCTGTCATTTCATGGACTGATTTAAAGGCATCGGGTCTGTCCCTGCCGCTGAAACCTACAAAGCTCACACTACAAACCTACAGCAAGGAACCCAGCCCTTGGGTTATGTAAAACCCCTTGTTACATTAGGCAACCGCAGTCAAAGTCTACGCCTTTATGTTGTAAGGAATGGAGGTCCTCCGCTGTATGGAAGGGACTGGATCAAAGCCCTGGGCATGCCTCCTTTTACCATTGCCCAATGTACATTGCTTTCTGAAGTAGACCATTGGGTGGAATCCCTGAAGTCACGTTTAAAGAGGTTTGTGAGGACTCTTTGGGCACTGTGAAAGGAAAGATGTCCCACCTCCTCTGGAAGCCTGGTGCTACACCTCGTTTTTGTAAGGCAAGATCAGTACCTTTTGCCTTGCGGAAGAAAGTGTAAGCGGAGCTGGACCACCTATTGGCTGAAAAGATCATAACAAAAGTGGATAGAAGTGAATAGGCATCGCCAATTGTGCCTGTCAAGAAAAAGAATGGAGACATTAGGATTTGTGGTGATTTCAGGGTAGCCCTCAACAACCAACTTCTTGTGGATCAATACCCATTGCCTCGACTTGAAGATTTATTTGGCTCACTGGCTGGGGGGCAAAAGTTTACAAAAATAGACTTAAAGCAAGCTTACCTGCAACTGCAAGTACACCCAGTCTGTTGACCATTAACACTCATAAAGGATTATTCGAGTATAACCGCATGGTTTTTGGCATAGCCCCAGCTCCAGCCATCTGGCAGCGGATCATGGATGAGGTCCTGGCAGGAATACCTTTCACCCAATGTCTACTGGATGACATGCTCATCACTGGTTCCACTGATGAATAACACAGAAAGAATGTTGAAGCTGTGCTAGAGAGACTCCAAAAGTATGGTTTACGTGTCAATCTTTCAAAATGCGAATTTCTCAAGTCTCAACTGGAATTTTGTGGCCACACGGTGGACCGACATAGGTTAAACACTACTGAAGAAAAGGTTAAAGCCCTTACCCACGCCCCTATCCCCCGGAATGTCACCCAGCTCAGGTCCTACCTTGGCCTCCTAAATTACTACCACCGTTTCTTGCCGAACCTATAGCACACCAGCTCTACCCATTACATCGCTTACTGGATGCAAGAGCTAAATGGATATGGACAGACAAATGTGAAGAAGCTTTTCAGCTTTCTAAAGAACTCATTGGGCCAGATTCAGGTAGATGGGAGCATCTTTGCTCTGGAGTAACGTTTCTCATTTACGTTACTCTGGCGAAATTTTAGGAGCAAGTGCTGTTATTCATGAAGCACTTGCTCCTAAAGTTGCGGCAGCGCATTGCAAATGAGCCAGCGGAATTCAAATTGGGCGGTTACGGGGCGTGTAGTATTCAAACTAAGCGCGATCCCGCGGCGAACGTACTGCGCATGCGTCGAGTGTCAATGCATCCCAGTGCGCATGCTCCAAGTTCTGTCAGTGAACGTCAATGACGTCACGTCCCCATTCATGAATGTTTTACGCAAACGACGCGATTTTTTTTTTCCGACGCGATGACGACGGCTATATCTAACATAGGATACTCCACTAGGGGGCTGCTTTATCTTTACGTCGCGTATCGCTTCCGGAAACGTCGTAAAGTCACTGCGTCGCGCCCGAAAAAGATCGTGAATTTCCGACTCCCGCTGATTAACATATTTTTTCAGCGTTAATCAGCGGGAACGCCCCCGGCGCCATTTTTAACTTGAAGTAACGATGCGATGGCGAAATTCAATTACGCCGATCGCATCGGAACTCCAACCCGGCGTTTCTTGTTTTCTGGTTATAGAAAACAAAAACGCCGGCTTAAAGTGACAGTTAGGCTGGCGGATCACTGGATACGCCAGCCTAACTCTTCATGAATCTGGCCCATTCTGTCTTCTCGAGTTCTGGTCCACTATGATTTGAAGAAACCCGTCATCCTGGCTTGTGATGCCTCGCCTTATGGACTGGGTGCCGTGCTTTCCCATGTCATGCCGGATGGCACGGTGCGCCCAATTTCTTTTGCCTCCAGGTCATTAACCTCAGCAGAACAAAACTACTCCCAGATAGACAAGGAAGCTTTGCCCATTGTATGGGCCACAAAAAAAATTCACGCGTACATCTATGGTCGGGAGTTCACACTTATCACTGACCAAAAACCTCTGTTGTCAATACTGAACCCTCAGAAAGGAATTTCTACAACAACCGCATCTCGCTTACAAAGGTACGCTTTATTTTTTGGAGCTTATGCTTATTCTATCAGATACCGCTCCCATGATACCCATGGCAATGCAGATGCATTTTCCAGATTGGAGACCACCCACTAAGAGAGATACGTGTAGTGGAAGTACACAGGCCACAATCTTGCATGTCCACCTCCCTGATTGCCAGACATACAGCCACAGATCCTTTCCTGTCCCAGATATTCTCTTATGTTCAGACTGGATGGCCAGAGAGAGTTTCAGGTGAATTTCGTCTGTACTTTGCCAGAAAATGTGAGCTTGTGACTAATGATGGTTGCCTACAATGGGGCAATAGAGTGATTGTACCCCAGTACTTGCAATCAACCATGCTAAGGATACTGCATTAAGGCCATCCTGGTGTGGTGCGCATGAAGCAGCGAGCCCGGAGCTATGTTTGGTGGCCACAAATGGATACGGCAATTGAAAATTATGTTGCTCAATGTCCTGGGTGCTGTCAAGCCCAGCGACCCCAAAAGGGAGGAACCCTGCAACCTTGGCCATGGCAAACAGAACCGTGATCCAGACTCCATCTTGATTTTGCTGGCCCCATCCAGGGTAAAATGTATTTGATCGTGGTAGATGCACATTCAAAATGGCCGGAGGTTTTTCAAATGCCTTCTATTACCTCAGCTGCTACCATTCTAGTCTTAAGCAAGCTCTTTGCTCAATATGGCTTGCCAACAGCCATAGTCTCCGACAATGGAACTCAATTTACATCGCATGAGTTTCAATCCTTCCTTAGTGGCTTGGGCGTCCAACACTACAAAACCACTCCTTATCATCCAGCCTCAAATGGGCTGGCAGAACGATTTGTGCAGACGTTTAAGAAGCACTTACTGTCCACTCTGGGCCAGCATGGAATGTCAGAGGAGAAGCTGCTGGAATTCTTGATCATGTACCGTAACACGAAACACACTACTACTGAGCTTTTCTTATGTTTGGCAGGCATCTCCGCACCAAACTTGATTTAGTTCGTCCCCAGGAACAGTCAGCAACACCTCCTGCGCCGGGCCGTCTGGGATTCCGTGCTGGTGATCTTGTATGGTCTCAGAATTACAGAGCTTTGCCTCCTTGGCTTCCTGGCGTTATTGATGGAACTCTTGGAAGAAGAATGTACCTTGTTCGCCTGGAGGAAGGCATTTGTGTTCGACGACACCTTTCGCAATTGAGGAAGCGCATTTGCTGGCCACTAGTGACAAATCCGACCCCTCTTTCTAACCACCCACCAGAGTATACTGTGAACTCTGCTGGTGACATATGGCATGGTGTCTGGCATGATCCCACAAGTTTACAACCAAACCCTGAACCGGTTGGTGACCATATTTCTGAGGAGCCCGGACATGTGCCTGGAGTTACAGAGACTGATTTGTCTGTGGGACGCCCACTGACATCTCCAGAACCTTTGACCGACTCTATCCCTCCTGGTGCTGTGCCACTTCGTAAGTCTACCCGTCAAAGACATCAAACGCCTCGTTGCCAAAGCGTTGAAATCTTACGGGACACATTGGAGGTCAGGAAACATAGACAAAGGCCTCATGAAGTGCTGCAGAAATCACAGAACTGAGTTGAAGATACTACTTGCTGAACTCATCTTACTTGCCTTGTTATGTTATGTGTTCAACATTTTGTTCTCTTGTTATGTTTGTTTTGTTTTTTTGGGAAGGAAAGAGGTGTGATGTTTGTGATAGATCACTGTGACCTTTACCCTCTTTCTCCTGATGCATGATGGGAGAGGAGGAGCTGTACCAGGAAGTCAGACAGTGTGTGAGGGGAACTGGAAGCAGACACATGAGGCTGAGAAGGGATTACATCTGATAAGGACAGAAGCTGTTTGGATCAAGACTCCTCCATGTAAGAATGCCATAATGTTCTGAGTAATAAACCTGCTCTGGTTAAGTAGTACATCGGCCTGTGTGTGTAACTTGCTGAGCAGATACTGGCTGCATTGCTAGCAACACCTGATAGACACAGAGCATCCAGGGGACATAACAACCTGCAACACAATGGACAATGAAATGTCTTTCACAAGCCATTTAGCATTTCAATAGTCTGAGCTAAGCATTGAAGGGTCATTGTCCTAGTGACCTAGTCAGGACAAATTAAGCCGCTTGTAATCCAGTATCTCTTGTAATAAGTACTATCCACAATGTCTCATCTTCTGCAATACATGAATTAGGATTTCACGTAGAAAAACTTCAGTATTTCACGGTCCATGACATTACTCCCCCTGGGAAATAGTCCAACAGTCGCAGTGGGACCCAAACGGGTCCACTCGAGGATGTTGGAAAAGTAGTCTTAAGGTTCCAGGACTGTCTGCCAGGATAAACCATCTGCCTGATTCCGGCTTTGAGGCCCTGGCCCATAATCGGATGGCAAGAGGCTCCCATTCAGTCCTCTCCAAAAGCCTCTGTCCCGGCTAGGTCTGGCACACAGCTCCCCTTTTGGCAGGAGACTAACACAGTAGGAGACACCAGATGGGTTGACTCTGAAGTTAGTCAGTAGTTCCAGTCCCCCAATGCCGGTATCCATACCGTACCCCAAATAAACTGTCCCAAACAGAGCATTACTCACCCCACCATCCTCTGCTTCTCTCAGAGAACATGCCTGCCGCTTGGACTGGCCCTTCTCCCTGGAGTCCTTTCAGCCACTGGAGATCAGACAGGGTGGCTGGGCTCAGTTCATCATGCTGTTGGGGACCTGGGCCAACTGAACACCATTTCTGGGGTATACCAGTGAAGACTGAAGTCCCATCCACTGGTGCTAGGTAAAAATCCCCCGGTGCTTGCAAAGCAAAGCCGACATCCTCCTGTCTCAGAGCCACACAATTTTCTGGGGTTGTGTCAGTGGAGATCGAAGTCCCATCCACTACCACAGGAACCCCCTCTTCTGTCAGTTGAGAGCAGAGGCCCGGGGCACTCTGCTCTGTTGCCAGCTCTTCCACTGGGTTGCTGTGAGTGGAGACCACAGTCCCATCCACCGATATCCGCTCAAGCTGTAGTGGGGTGCAGCCGCCAGTAGCACCCTGTCCTGCTGCCAGTGATTCAGCTGGGAGTAAACGCTTTACTATCTCAGCTTGTTGCTGGGGAGAGGGGTCAACTGCCCCGTCTCCCTGGAACTCCACAGTTGGTTCCGGTGCTGGGCAGAGATTGCTAGCACTCTGCCCTGTTGCCAGCACTTCTGTTGGGGGTGCATAATCCATAACATCTTCTGAACAGTCCATACATTCTGTAATCTGCGGCTGGGGAGTGATCGCCATCTTCTCACCCTGAGCCTCTGGAACTGCCACAGGGGTGGGGCAGAGGTCTTGAACCCTCTGTCTGGTGACCAGTGCTTCAGCTGGGGAAGTTCCTAGTAACTCCACAAATACTGCCCTTGGTGCTGGGCAGAGCACAGTAAAGTTTGGCCCTGATCCCAGCTCTTCTGCTGGAGGCTCCTCAGGTTGTTCTTCCTCAGCAGTAAAATCTATTCAATCCCCTGTCTCTGCAACTGGTGTCTGGGGATAGAGGTTATCCATCTCCTGTCCATGTAACCCAGAAGATGCTATAGGTACTGAGCAGAGGTTAGCAGAGCTCGGCTCTGCGGTCAGTACTTCAGCTTTGGGAATGGCAATCTCCAGATTTTTCACTGCCATACTGCTGGACAGGCACATTCCTCCATTCAAGATCATCCCATGCAGAAACGGGATCATCAAGGTCAGTCAGCACTTGCTGCATCCGCCATAAGGCCTCTGGGTCCATAGCTTCAGGGGCAGGTTGGCAAAGCCCGCTGTTACTCTGCCACATTGCCGATTCTTCAGCCAGGATTTCAGCACTGTCAGCTGATATTTCCTCATAGTCACAGGCAAACAGAGCCCCATCCTGCTGCTGAGCGCAGTCTAGCAGCTGTTTGTAGGCAAATTCCAGCTCTCATTCCTGAACGGACAGAAATTCCAAATCTTCCTGTAACCAGTGGCCTTTTGAGATATTCAATTTTTCCTCTCTGTGCTCCATTACGTCCTCCAAGCACCACTCCCGATCATTTCCAAAGTCGGGATCCCTGGACATCTTCCAATACAACAATCCCAGGCCATCATAGTCAAAGCCTTCCGTGGGGCTGTCATCCGCTGACCACGGGCACTCTTGGACTGCATGCCACCGGAGGGCTCTGTAGATCTCGTCCAACCGCATCTCTGCCCGGATCAGCCTGCTTAACTCTGCTGTCCACTCCTGCTTCGGTTGTTCCCCCAATAACAGCATTCGTACTTCATACTGTGACCAGTACCTTTTATGGATGGAGGGGAGAGCTTTTCCCTGGTGTCGCTGCTCACGGGCTAGCGCTTCTTTCCAGAGTTCGCAGCGGATCGAATCAGACCATCCAAGCAGGACCTCCTCTGATACTGGTCCTCTGTGCTGTATCTGCTTTTCTCGCAACCTCCTTCTGAATTCCTCTTCCATGGTTACTGGTATCTGTACCTCTCCTCTTCTTTCATTTGGTGCTGCTTCTTTAGGCATTGTCACCGATTCCTGTATTTCTGAAATTCTCAGCTCATGTTGCCGCTCTCATTCTTTCTGTTGCCGCTCTCGTTCTCTCTCTTATCGCTCTCGTTCTCTCTTGTCGCTCTCGTTCTCTCTGTTGCCGCTCTTGTTCTCTCTGTTCCTGCAGCTGGATGTCTCTAATGGTATTCTGTATGACGGTCTCTGATGGGTTAGCACCATATAATGCCAACCGCTGTTGAACTCGTTGCTGGAACAAGTCTTCAACTGACCGGGGTCCTGCATCACCATCCCTCTGATCCATCTCGGCTAGCTCAATGATCAGTGTGGCCTTGTTCTTCCCACCGGTCCCTCCACGGCTCTCAAGAAAGTCTTTTTGCATGGTTCTCCTGCAGGCTGCATAGCTGGTCATTCATGATGGTGGTTTGGAGTTGTCCCAGGAACTGGGAAGCAAATCCCACCGCTGCCAACCAATGTGACGAGACCATTTCTCGCCCAGGTCCTGCTCTCCCGACACTCCTCTGCTTCTATTGGATCAGATTGCAACATCTGATGGTCCAGTCATCCAAGATTCCGGGGTCCAACCTACAGCTATGTGCTGATCGAACCCATTAAGAACACACACCAAGCGAGTTGTATGTATGTTCAACCAGAACTCCTTTATTGAAAGTACACAGCACACTTTTATACAGAATTTGGAACATCCCGCCCCCAACAACCGCTTTTCTATTGGTCAATTGTGAAGTACATTTGTGGTTTCACTCAGGTCCTCTTCCATGCAAATGAGGAATTCAAAATGACTCAGCAGAGATTGGTCCCAAAGCTTGAATAGCAGGACTATGTGTATTGAGACAGAAGCCCCCAGGGGGTAATTACTACAATGAAGCAATGAGTCAATTATCTAATCAGGTAGCCTGACGAGGTGACTAGGCGTCACGTCTCTGACAACGGCTATTCACCTGCAACACAATTGACAATGAAATGTCTTTCACAAAACATTTAGCATTTCAATAGTCTGAGCTAAGCATTGAAGGGTCATTGTCCTAGTGACCTAGTCAGGACAAATTAAGCCGCTTGTAATATTCCAGTATCTCTTGTAATATGTACTATCCACAATGTCTCATCTTCTGCAATACATGAATTAGGATTTCACGTAGAAACACTTCAGTATTTCACGGTCCATGACAGTCATGCTATTCCATCCGGTTTGCGTTTAGTTGGACCATCATTTATTTTTCAACACGACAATGACCTCAAGCACACCTCCAGGCTGTGTAAGGGCTATTTGACCAAGAAGGAGAGTGATGGAGTGCTGCGCCAGATGACCTGGCTTCCACAGTCACCAGACCTGATCCCAATCGCGATGATTTGGAGTGAGCTGGACCACAGCGTGAAGGCAAAAGGGCCAACAAGTGCTATAGTACAGACCAAAAGTTTGGACACACCTTCTCATTCAAAGAGTTTTCTTTATTTTCATGACTATGAAAATTGTAGATTCACACTGAAGGCATCAAAACTATGAATTAACACATGCGGAATTATAAAAAATAACAAATAAGTGTAAAACAGAAAATATGTCATATTCTGGGTTCTTCAAAGTAGCCACTTTTGCTTTGATTACTACTTTGCACACTCTTGGCCTTCTCTTGAGGAGCTTCAAGAGGTAGTCACCTGAAATGGTCTTCCAACAGTCTTGAAGGAGTTCCCAGAGATGCTTAGCACTTGTTGGCCCTTTTGCCTTCACTCTGTGATCCAGCTCACCCCAAACCATCTCGATTGGGTTCAGGTCCGGTGACTGTGGGGGCCAGGTCATCTGGCGCAGCACCCCATCACTCTACTTCTTGGACAAATTGCCCTTACACAGCCTGGAGGTGTGTTTGGGGTCATTGTCCTGTTGAAAAATAAATGATGGTCCAACTAAACGCAAACCGAATAGAATAGCATGCCGCTGCAAGATGCTGTGGTAGCCATGCTGGTTCAGTGTGCCTTCAATTTTGAATAAATCCCCAACAGTGTCACCAGCAAAGCACCCCCACACCATCACAACTCCTCCTCCATGCTTCACGGTGGGAACTAGGCTTGTAGAGTCCATTCGTTCACCTTTTCTGTGTCGCACAAAGACACAGTGGTTGGAACCAAAGATCTCAAATTTGGACTCATCAGACTAAAGCACAGATTTCCACTGGTCTAATGTCCATTCCTTGTGTTCTTTAGCCCAAACAAGTCTCTTCTGCTTGGTGCCTTTCTTTAGCAATGGTTTCCTAGCAGATATTCTACCATGAAGGCCTGATTCACACAGTCTTCTCTTAACACTTGTTCTAGAGATGTGTCTGCTGCAAAAGGTGGCTACTTTGAAGAACCTAGAATATGAGATATATTTTCAGTTGTTTCACACTTATTTGTTATGTATATAATTCCACATGTGTTCATTCATAGTTTTGATGCCTCTAGTTCACGTGACTCTACAATTTTCATAGTCATGAAAATAAAGAATACTCTTTGAATTAGAAGGTGTGTCCAAACTTTTGGTCTGTACTGTATGTGTGTGTGTGTATATATATAGCTTGTGAACTTTGGGGATTCTTTAGCTCAGCGAGACAAGTGTGTAAACCGTGTCAGTAAAGCAAAGGGTCTTTATTGGCGACCAAAACAAAACAAAACAAAATAATGCTTTCTTCAGCACAAAGATGTCACAACAAAAGTCCTGCTTGTTTCCAGCATAAATTAGATAGGTCTCTCTTCAGCACAGCAAAACAACCAAAAGAAAGGCACATACGTTTTAGTAAGAAGTCCTCCAGTCCTTCCCTGCAGACACAGCTTCACTTCCAAAACTACTCCACCCTCTGTCAGGACTTCCTTTCCTTTTAACTCACTTCCTGGAAGTGGTTAACCCCTTGTGTGCCTGAAGCCAGGGGTCAGAAGGGGAGGCTCTCTTCCCTCCCAATTGTCGCTTCAGAGCCTCCAAAATCCCGGACCCCCAAATATCATTAAAAGAAGACAGAGAGGACTTTAAGCCCGTCCTCTATGGATCCATTTTATCTGTCCGGAACCTCTCACCCCCTTTGGGTGACCTCCTGAACCAGTGCTTAAAGGGACCAGATTCCAAAAATTGGCGCTATGTAGCGTCCATCCAGGACCCATCCCTGGCGTCCTGTACATATCCCCCCCCTCTGCCTCAACGCGGAGGTGTTGGAGGCACCACTCGCCATCATACAGTGGACTCGGGAGAGGGCATCGGCATTCTGATGCTGTTTCCCGGGTCTGTGCTCCACCACAAAGTTGAACTCCTGCAGAGACAGAAACCACCTAGTTACCCTGGCATTGGTGTGCTTGTTCTGTCTCATCCACGTAAGGGGAGCATGGTCTGATATGAGGCGAAACTTCCTGCCTAGGAGAAAATACCGTAGGGAGTCCAAAGCCCACTTGATGGCAAGACATTCGCGTTCCACCACCACATAGTTTTTCTCAGCTGGCGTCAGTTTCCTACTAAGGAAAACTATTGGATGCTCCTCTCCGTTGATTTCTTGAGACAGAACTGCTCCTAGCCCTTCACTTGAGGCATCTGTCTGCACTATAAAGTCCTTAGAAAAGTCTGGAGCTACAAGCACCGGGTCCTGGCACAGTGCCGTCTTAAGCATTTGGAATGCCTTTTCAGCCTCGGCATTCCATTTGATCATGACGGACTGTCGGCCTTTGGTGAGGTCGGTCAGCGGTGCCGCAATGGTGGCGAAGTTGGGGACAAACCTCCTGTAGTACCCAACTAGGCCTAAAAACGCTCTGACCTGTTTCTTTGTTAGGGGGCGGGGCCAGCCCTGTATAGCCTCTACTTTGCTCATTTGGGGCTTCACTAACCCTCTACCTACAATGTATCCAAGATACTTGGCTTCCTCCACCCCAACCGCACACTTGTCCAGATTGATGGTGAACCCTGCCCTTCTCAAGGAGTCTACCACTGCCTGTACTCGGGGGAGGTGGGAATCCCAATCCGTACTAAAAATGACAATGTCATCCAGGTAAACGGAGGCATACCGTTGGTGGGGACGCAGAGTTTTGTCCATGGCCCTTTGAAATGTGGCGGGGGCGGAGTGTAAACCAAACGGCATTCTCTTGTACTGGAAATGACCCTCTGGGGTAGAGAAAGCTGTTTTCTCTCTGGCCTCTTTGGTTAGGGGAATCTGCCAGTAACCTTTTGTGAGGTCCAGTGTGGTGATGTACCTGGCAGGACCCAACCTCTCAATCAGCTCATCTACCCGTGGCATGGGGTATGCATCGAACTTGGAGACCTCGTTGAGTTTTCTAAAGTCGTTGCAGAAGCGTAGAGTACCATTGGGTTTGGGCACCAATACGATCGGACTGGACCACTCGCTCTGCGACTCTTCGATGACCCCAAGTTCAAGCATCCTTTTCACCTCTCCAGACACCGCCACCCTGTGAGCTTCTGGGATACGGTAGGGTTTAAGCCGGACTGTCACCTTAGGCTCGGTCACAATGTCATGCTCGATGACGTTGGTGAGTCCTGGCAACCCTGAAAACATGTCCCCATTTCTTTGCAGAAACTCTTTTACTTGCTGGGTTTGGGGCCTAGTTAGGGTAGCTGCAACCTGCACCATGTCTATCCCTACCTGGTCCCCTGACTGTACCGCCACCACTGCGGACACCGGTTCTCTGTCTTTCCAGAGCTTTAACAAATTTATGTGATACATTTGGTAGGGTTTTCTTTTCCCTGGTTGGTGTACCCTATAGTTTACCTCACCCACTTTCTCCACTATTTCAAACGGACCTTGCCACTTGGCCAAGAACTTGCTTTCTACCGTTGGTATTAGGACAGCTACCCTGTCACCTACTTGGAGCTGTCTCACTTTAGCCGACCGGTTATATACCCTTCTTTGGGCATCCTGAGCCTTCTGCATGTGCTCTCTTACCAGCGGCATCACTTTAGCCACCCTTTCTCGCATTTGAGAAATATGTTCCACCACGGTTTTGTGCGGGGAGGACTCACTTTCCCATGTTTCCTTTACCAGATCAAGCAACCCCCGGGGCCTCCGTCCGTACACTAGCTCAAATGGTGAGAAACCTCTCGGATAGCGATCAATAGGGCAGGGAGCAACATATCCCAATCTTTCCCGTCTTTCTGGACGACTCTTTTTAACATAGACTTCAGAGTTTTGTTAAACCTCTCAACTAAGCCATCGGTCTGCGGGTTATAGACGGACGTCCGCAGCTGCTTAATCTGAAACAGCCTGCACAAGTCCGCCATCACCTTTGACATAAAAGGGGTGCCCTGATCCGTTAATATTTCCTTGGGGAACCCAGTTTGTGAGAACATTTGAAATAGCTCCCGGGCAATGGCCTTAGAGGACGTTTTTCTCAACGGGACTGCTTCTGGGTATCTAGTGGCATAGTCCAGGATGACCAATATGTATTGGTGCCCCCTTGCTGACTTTACCAGGGGTCCTACAAGATCCATAGCGATCCGCTCAAACGGGACCTCAATAATTGGCAAGGGGGTTTCTATAGCGAGGCACCGGGGCAGTTAACTGGCAAACAGGGCAGGACTCACAATATCTTTTAACCTCAGCCTTCACCCCTGGCCAGTAAAACCGGTCGGTTATCCTGGCCTCCGTTTTCTCCGCCCCCAGGTGTCCTCCTAGTGCATCATTGTGGGCTAGATCAAGGAGCATCCGCCTATAAGGTTGAGGGACCAGCAACTGTTCTATGGGTTCCCCTCGGCTCTCAACCACACGATAGACTAGGTCCCCCTTTAATGCAAAATGAGGAAACCTCTGGTCTGCATCTGGTATCTGTGAAACCCCATCAATGACAGAAACCTGCTCTCGAGCATTCCCACGTGGAAGAAAAATATATTTTAAATATATTTAAAAAAAACATTCTAAATATATTTTTCCCAAATATATTGCAATATATTTGAAATGCTACAATTTTGGCCAGATTCAATATATTTCAAAAATATATTTCAATATATTTGTGAATATATTATTGAATATATTGGGAAATGCATTGTGAAATATGTTGCAAATATACTCATAAATATATGTTAAATGTACTTCTGAATGCATTTAGCAATATATTTATGCAGCCATAAATATATTGCAACATGCATTTTGGAATGCATTGTGAATATATTCAGACATATATTGCTAAATGCATTCAGAAGTACATTTAACATATATTTCTGAATACATTCACAATGCATTCCAAAATGCACTTTGCAATATATTTATGGCTGCATAAATATATTGCTAAATGCATTTAACATATATTTATGAATATATTTGCAACATATTTCACAATGCATTACCCAATATATTCACAAATATATTGAAATATATTTTTGAAATATATTGAATCTGGCCAAAATTGTAGCATTTCAAATATATGGCAATATATTTGGGAAAAAATATATTAAGAATGTTTTTTAAAATATATTTTAAATATAAATGTACTGAATGTAAAATAAAAAAAAATACATTCCTATTACATTTTGAAATGCTGTGCATTTATATATTGTATTTTATATATTGTAGGCCTATAAAACCAGCAAATATTTGGAAATAAAAACGATAACACAGTACAATACACACAACTTTATTATCATGTAAATATACAAACACTACAACACAGAGAATAGAAAGTGGTGTTAACTGTGGTAAATGACATACAAGTTTATTTGTGGTATTCTGATGGTTCCCGATGTTTCCCTTCAGGTGATATTTCAACACCGGAATTGTTCTCGTAAGAGCGTCACTGATCACACCGTTTGAAGTCCCAGGAAACTTTGCCAAAGTGGCAGCTTTAAAAAGTAAATGGAAAATATTAGACTTATTAGATTTTCCCTGTGAATCAAAAGCCATATAAGACCCTTTTCACACTGTAGCGCTGCTAAAGCTCCGGCGGTTTTTGCAACACTTTTTAGGCGTTTTTTTTTTTTTAAAGGGAAAAAGTACAGTTTTTAATGCGCTTTTAAAGTGCTTTGGAAGTGCTGCCCATTAATTTCAATAGGCAGGTGTGTTTTAGGAGCGCTATTTATAGCGCTCCCAACCCGCCCCAGATGCTGCTTGCAGGACTCTTTCTAAAGTTCCGCAAGCGCATCGCCCCAGTGTGAAAGTACTCATTGCACTGAAAGGGATGCAGTTTCATGAGCTTTTTAGAGGCTATTTCTAGTGCTAAAACGCCTGAATACTGGCTCAGTGTGAAAGGGGTCTAATAGATGCAGCTGAGTAAATAAAACAAACAAAATTAAGCATGTAAAAAAAAAATATTGTAGACTTTTAAAAAATCTGTATAAAAATCAACATCTTGCCTACAACTTGCCTTTTTAGTTCAGACTACTACCAGACTGAGCAAGATATCTTATTTTGACACAACAGTCAAATTGGCTTACAGTCTACATGTCAAAGCTGATGTTTTCATAGGGTCTAACTGTACTTGCTTCTCTCCATCTGTCAGCCGCTTGGAGGCACCTCCTTAAAGGTTACTTTTTATTGAAGTGGTTGTAAAGGTACAAGGGTTTTTACCTTCATGTATTCAATGCATGAAGGTAAAAAAAACTTCTGTGTGCAGCCCCCCTATACTTACATGAGCCCTCTTTCAATCCAGTGATGTCCACGAGAGCCTTGTCTCTCCAGGGACTTGCACTGCTGATTGGCTTTCTGTAGCGGTGGGAGCTATTGGCTCACGGTGCTGTCAATCACAGCCAGTGAGCTAATTAGGAGATGGGGTCAAGGCAAGGCTCAGTGTGTGATTGGACACACAGAGCTCTGGTTCAGGAGCACCGGCATGGGACCTGAGAAGAGAAGGATCTGAGCTGCTCTGTACAAAAACCCTTACACAGAGCAGGTAAATAGGAGTAGGATATGTTTGATATTTAAAAAAAAAGACAACCATTTAATGTTTCGATACCAAAAGAAAACCTACCTGTTTAGGCCTTGAGTACGACACTTGACAAGGAGATGAGCTCAAGTCTTCAGATGGGACAAAAGGTGATGCACACGATACACCCACACAGGATGAACTTCCACCATCATTCTTCAGTGCTATTAGCTGCGCTCTTGTTGTTTTCAAAAGATCCATTACACCAGGCAACTCTATGGAAAAGCATAACAACTTTTTAAGTAACATAATGGCCTATTTTCTCACTATATCCATTTATTTCATTTGTTAGAAATTGATGACTTGTGGAAAAATGTACTTAAATGATTAGAGGGTTTCCTCCAGTCTGCTGCTGACCCCCCCAAGAGGGTTTCTCCCAAGGTAAAAGTAAGGATGTTCCACAAAACAAAAATCCTACTTCTGCATATAGTATGTAGTTACCTCAGTGCACTCACTGATACTATAATGAATGTAGTACAGTAAACTTCCAGTTACTCAACGATCCCCATTGGTACTGTTATTTCTGGTTGCTTGAGATCTAATAGTAACTCTCAAGCATCCACCTCCCATGGCACCCTGACCCCCTCCCACTTAGCAGCTAAAGGGGGTAGGGATTGGGGGCAGGGTTTTACCACCCCCAAATTCACATGTGAATGAGCCTTAAAAGTGCTATTGCCAAATGCAACTTAGGGCTCATTCACAAGTGCGGTATGCAATGCTCCAATGCGCCTCTGAGAAATTCTGCAAGGTGGTGAGGAGGCAAAATGTTTACACCAAAAATTGCAGTGAAAGGCACACAATTGCAGCGCGGTAGTACGGCAATTATAGGTTTTAGTCAGGTGTGAGGAGGCAACATTGGAGGAGACTGTGCCCTGTGATCTTTGACTTCTCCCATGTTGTTCAGGTAGATCTCCAACTCTCTAAGGTTGCCTACCTCTGCCTTAAAACACTGTAGAATGAAAGGGCAAATGATTGGTCAAACAGAAAATAAAGATAAAAATAACAAAGGCAGCAGAACTGGTGGAATAACACACAATAAATAGATAACAAAAATAAAAGACTGTGCCAATAAAAAAGATTCAATGAAAATTAAAATTGAAAAAATTTCACCAATACCAATTCCATTGAAAGATTGGCATCCAGGAGCTGATATGCCAAAAACGGTGCACAATAATTAACCAAAACAAAAAAATCAGAGTGCAAGGAAAAATTTGTATATAAATTCACAAAATGAATGTCAAATTATATGTATAAACAATGAGAGGTTAATACGCCAAATCGGTGATCCCAAAATTGTATGCCAACAGCACACAATTGGCAAACCAAACCTCAAAAATTCTTAATGATATCACCACAAAACTCAAACGCTGATGACCAAATGAATAATGAAGGATGATGCAGATATGATGATCAGATACAGTGCCAGTTTAATGCAGTGATATAAACCGCAATTAAGTTGTCCGCTTACCAAAGGCAAGTTGTCTCAGTTGTTGGTTTTCTTCTTCCAAGTGCTTATTCTGGTTTTATATTCACCAGCTGTCAGTTAGTCTTGGTCAGGTGCTTTGACAGCGGCTGGCGGCCCATCTGTCAGAATCCGCCAAAAATAAAAAAAATAAAAATTATCTTTCCACCTCCACACCCCCCATCCACTCCCCCCCACCCCACACACACACACACACACACACCCCCATCTTTCAAACCCCCCGCCCACACACACACCCCAGACACCGCTAACCTCCTTCTGCACAATTTATTTGATGGTAGCTGAATGTAAACAGCAGGCAGTGGGGGAACCATAGCCAAAATGCCATTGGCTGTTTCAAATTTTAAAATTAGGCTGACTATTGTGCCCCCTTCCCACTGCCTGCTGTCAATCAGCAGAGGAAGACCTGAAGAAGAATGTTCTCCTTCAAATCCTCTCCTTTGCTGATTGACAGCAGGCTATTGATTTCCCTGCTATCTGCTCTTTTTTCCTGCATTCTGACAGTGGCCAGTGGCTGTTAGAATACAAAAAAAGGCCTAGATGTCAACTGATATCAGGCTACTTCTGGGGCAGCTGGATGTAAACATAATATCATTACCTCATATTGTTATCGGCCTGAAAGGTGGCCCATAATTGGTATCTGTATGGAAAAATAAATATCTAATGGCACCTAGTAGCAGGGCAGATAATAATATGCAAAAGGGGAGGGAGACATAAACATTGGTAGCACTATGCACTGACATTATGGGGTATATTTACTAAAGGCAAATCCGCTTTGCACTACAAGCGCACTTGGAAGTGCAGTCACTATAAATCTGAAGGGGACAAAAAAAAATCATTTTTGCCTGTACATGATTGGATGATAAAATCAGCAGGGCTTCCCCTCATTTCAGATCTACCCCTCAGATCTACAGCGACTGCATGTCCAAGTGCACTTGTAGTGCAAAATGGATTTTCCTTTAGTAAATCAACTCCTATGCTGCATGGCGAGTGGATATAGAATAGAAGCCATATAATATTGTATGCAGCAATGTACACTGAAAGTAAGTTACACAGTTACTGGATATAACATGGAAGCCATACATATTATATACAGCAATGTGCACTGACAGTATGTTACACAGTTACTGGATATAACATGGAAGCCATACATATTATATGCAGCAATGTACACTGAAAGTAAGTTACACAGTTACTGGATATAACATGGAAGCCATACATATTATATACAGCAATGTGCACTGACAGTAAGTTACACAGTTACAGTAGGTGACTGGGATATTGTGTCAATCTCGCTCCCTTTCTCTGCGAGATTGAGCACTTGCGAGCCCCATCGCGGGAGCCAGCGCCGAGCTGGCTTGCCGCGATGGAGACAAAGCCGTCATAGAAGCGACGGGGATCCGACGCGGATTCCCGCCAATTCTACACGTGGGCGGAGTTTGTTATGAATCCTGAGAAGGAAGTCCCCGCCGGATTTTAAATAAAAATCCGGCATGGGTTCCCCCCTCAGGAGCATAACGGGCCCTTAGGTCTGGTATGGGTTGTAAGGAGACCCCCCCTACGCCGAAAAAACGGCGTGGGGGTCCCCCCACAATCCATACCAGACCCGTATCCAAAGCACGCCGGCCGACCGGTCAGGAGGGGAGTGGGGGGCGAGCGAGCGCCCTCCCCCTCCTGAGCCGTACCGGGCAGCATGCCCTCAACATGGGGGGGTCAGGTGCTCTGGGGCAGGGGGCGCACTGCAGCCCCCCACCCCAGAGCACCCTGCCCCCATGTTGATGAGGACAGGGCCCCTTCCCGACAACCCTGGCCGTTGGTTGTCGGGGTATGCGGGCGGGGGAGGCTTATCGGAATCTGGAAGCCCCCTTTAATAAGGGGGCCCCCAGATACCGGCCCCCCACCCTAAGTGAATGAGTATGGGGTACATTGTACCCCTACCCATTCACCTGCAAGAAAAGTTTAAACACAAATAAACCACACAGTGTATTGAAATATTTTATTAGTTGGCCGCCGGGGGGGGGGGTGTGTATGATCGCTTTTATAAAAGCGCCCCCTTCCGGCGGGCTTCTGCGGGGGGGTGGGTGCCGCTGTTCTTCACCGCCGTCTGGTTCTCTTCTGCCGCCGGGGGGGGCGCTTTGATAAAAGCGCCCACCACCCGGCGGGCTTCCTTCGTCATCTTCGGCGGCGGGGGGGTCTTCTCCCACTCTCCGGGGTCTTCTCCCGCTCTCCGGGGTCTTCTCCGGCTCTCCGGGGGTCTTCTACGGCTCTCCGGGGGTCTTCTCCGCTCTCCGGGGGTCTTCTTCTTCTTCAGGACTCGCCGCCGCTATCTTCGTGTGTTAGCTCAATTACTGGCGGCGGCGAGTCCCCTCTTCTGTGACGTCATCTTCTCTTCTTCTTCTCCAGATGTTGACGCGACGCTTCCTTCCGCTGTTATGCCGGGCGCGCGGCTCGCAGCGAGTTATATAGGCCTGTCTTGTGACGTCGCAGTCCCATCATGCTCCGATAGGTACCCCCCCCCCGGCGGCCAACTAATAAAATATTTCAATACACTGTGTGCTTTATTTGTGTTTAAACTTTTCTTGCAGGTGAATGGGTAGGGGTACAATGTACCCCATACTCATTCACTTAGGGTGGGGGGCCGGTATCTGGGGGCCCCCTTATTAAAGGGGGCTTCCAGATTCCGATAAGCCTCCCGCCCGCATACCCCGACAACCAACGGCCAGGGTTGTCGGGAAGGGGCCCTGTCCTCATCAACATGGGGACATGGTGCTCTGGGGTGGGGGGCTGCAGTGCGCCCCCTGCCCCAGAGCACCTGACCCCCCCATGTTGAGGGCATGCTGCCCGGTACGGCTCAGGAGGGGGGGGGGGCGCTCGCTCGCCCCCCACTCCTCTCCTGACCGGCCGGCCGGCGTGCTTTGGATACGGGTCTGGTATGGATTGTGGGGGGGACCCCCACGCCGTTTTTTCGGCGTAGGGGGGGTCTCCTTACAACCCATACCAGACCTAAGGGCCCGTTATGCTCCTGAGGGGGGAACCCATGCCGGATTTTTATTTAAAATCCGGCGGGGACTTCCTTCTCAGGATTCATAACAAACTCCGCCCACGTGTAGAATTGGCGGGAATCCGCGTCGGATGCCCGTCGCTTCTATGACGCACTCGCTGGAATGTGCTTTTACTATTCCAGCGAGTGCGAGATGTCGGCAGCCTGTCGCCGAGAATCAGCGCGATGCTGTCGTGCTATAAACACATTCTCGGCGGCAGGCACTGTACTGGATATAACATGGAAGCCATACATATTATATGCAGCAATGTGCACTGACAGTATGTTACACAGTTACTGGATATAACATGGAAGCCATACATATTATATACAGCAATGTGCACTGACAGTAAGTTACACAGTTACTGGATATAACATGGAAGCCATACATATTATATACAGCAATGTGCACTGACAGTAAGTTACACAGTTACTGGATATAACATGGAAGCCATACATATTATATGCAGCAATGTACACTGACAGTATGTTACACAGTTACTGGATATAACATGGAAGCCATACATATTATATGCAGCAATGTGCACTGACAGTATGTTACACAGTTACTGGATATAACATGGAAGCCATACATATTATATACAGCAATGTGCACTGACAGTAAGTTACACAGTTACTGGATATAACATGGAAGCCATACATATTATATACAGCAATGTGCACTGACAGTAAGTTACACAGTTACTGGATATAACATGGAAGCCATACATATTATATGCAGCAATGTACACTGACAGTATGTTACACAGTTACTGGATATAACATGGAAGCCATACATATTATATGCAGCAATGTGCACTGACAGTATGTTACACAGTTACTGGATATAACATGGAAGCCATACATATTATATACAGCAATGTGCACTGACAGTATGTTACACAGTTACTGGATATAACATGGAAGCCATACATATTATATGCAGCAATGTGCACTGACAGTATGTTACACAGTTACTGGATATAACATGGAAGCCATACATATTATATACAGCAATGTGCACTGACAGTATGTTACACAGTTACTGGATATAACATGGAAGCCATACATATTATATGCAGCAATGTACACTGACAGTATGTTACACAGTTACTGGATATAACATGGAAGCCATACATATTATATACAGCAATGTGCACTGACAGTATGTTACACAGTTACTGGATATAACATGGAAGCCATACATATTATATGCAGCAATGTGCACTGACAGTATGTTACACAGTTACTGGATATAACATGGAAGCCATACATATTATATACAGCAATGTGCACTGACAGTATGTTACACAGTTACTGGATATAACATGGATGCCATACATATTATATGCAGCAGGGTGACATGCTGTGGAAGAGGAGCTCTATAATATTACATTACTGTGCACATGCTGTATGGTAACTGGGAAGGTGAATGTACACAGAATGAGAACTATTCAGCAGGAAATAGACAAATACAACTTAACTCATACACCAAACTTTCACAATTCTAATATTATTACATAGAAGGCTCACCTTTCATCCAGGAGAATACATCCAGGGGAATACAGAGAGAGTCTCCACCATGCTGCCATGCTTTCCTTTTCAGACTAGGCCTTACCAGGAACAGGAAGTGAGAGGTGAAAGTTCACCCCTCTGGTTCCCACTGCTCACTTCCTGTCACACACCTCCTGTATTGTTTCCTGTATTATCATTGCAGTCTCATTTAAAGAGTTTTCCCCAGGGCTGAATTCACATATTATAAGATCGAAGGCACAGAATTCAAACCCACATCCCAATAAAAAGAATGAGATAAAAGAAATGAGAAAAATATTTATACATGTAAGTAAGTTATGGGAGATGCATTCTATATATATATTTTGTATCTTCATTCTAGTACATGTGTGTGTGTATATATATATATCAGATATACTCTATGTGTATGTGTGTGTATATATATATATATATATATATATATATATATATATATATATATATATATATATATATATATATATATATATATATACTAAGGTGACCAGATTTTTTAAAAAAAATCCAGGGACACATTTTTTTTTACTAGTAATGGCGGCAATCAGCGTCTCTCTGCCCATCGCTGCAGCCGCCCACCACACAGCCTGCCAAGTCTTACACTCCGGGTCCCCGCTACTGCTTGGTGGGGAGCGGAGGAAGATAAGCAGGCAGGCAGCTGGCCGGGACTTGAGCCAAGGCAGAAGAACATGGAAGCGGAGCTGAATGGGAATGCACCTGAAACTGAAGAAATATTCCCTCTGCTCCGACCAACACATGATCATCAGAAAGGGGCACAGGTAATGGAACAAATCCCCCCCCCCCCCCCAAGCTAGTAGGAGCGACAGAGTAGGGGGGTGTAATTCAGAATTATTATTTTTTTAATTCTGCACTGACTGTCTTTGAAATTGCCCCAGCCCCTGTTCAAATCCAATGGGGACAAAACTGGGGACAGACTTGGTCTAGGGACAGTGTCCTTAATCCAGGGACTGTCCCCTGAAACCGGGGATGTCTGGTCACCCTATATATATACACACACACACACACAGTATATCTGAGATATATATATATATATATGTGTGTGTGTGTGTGTGTATATATATATATATATATATATATATATATATATATATATATATACTGTATTTGCTGGCGTATAAGACTACCTTTTACACTTAAAAAAACTGGGCAAAAAGCAGGGGTCATCTTATACACCGGGTCAGCTGCTCGGATGCCTGCTGGATGTGCGGTAATATCGCATGCAGCTTCGGCTACATACAGTATATACCGCTGAGCCAATCCCGGTGAGCGATGTATTCAAATGAATACAGAGCCTGCTCAGATTGGGGTAACAACCTCTGCCAATCCGAGTGCCTACATACAGTAGCCTGCTTGGATTGGCTTTGAGAGTCAGAGATGCACGGGCTGATGATGTTACAACCTCTGCCAATCCAAGCAGGCTTTGTATTCATTAATAGAATACATCGCTCGCCGTGATTGGCTCCAGTCCCAGTAAGAATGAAGAAGTATATGGCTCCAGAAGGAAGAAATATGAAGTATCGGAACGGGGGTCGTCTTATACGGTGAGTACAGGCAAAAAAAACGTTAAAAAACTGTAAAATTAGGGGGTCGTCTTATACGCCTGGTCGCCTTATACGCCAGCAAATACGGTATATATATATATATATATATACACACACACATACACACACATACACACACACAGTATATATATATATATATATATATATATATATATATATACACACGCACAAGAATGCAGCTCTCATCACTTACATATTTATCTTCCAGCACAGCCTAGCATTGGCAGTGCAGCTTGGGCAGGGATATGACATTTAAAGCGGAGTTCCACCCAAAAGTGGAAGCTCCACTTATTTGCCTCTTCCCCCCCCCCCCCACCTACTTTGCCAATGCTTTTCTGCATGTGTGTTTTTGATGCATTCCAGGGTATGTTTGGTGTGTTTTTAAAGCATTCCAGTGCATTTTCCCCTCTTTTTTTTCTTAACCTTAGATAAGGACATGTGTGTTCCAGTGTGTTCAGGTGCATTCTAGTGCGTTTTTGATGTGCTTGACAGTGTTCCATTACAGTCCAGTGCAGGAAAAATGCAGCATGCTCTACTTTTTTTCTGGAACTGCAAGCACTAGTGTGAATTATGCCATTGAAAACCATATAACTTACTTTCCATGCAGACAAAAAAAAAAACGCACTGGACTGCATGTGGTGTGAATTGGCCCCTATAGGCAATGGAGGCAGCAGCACCCGAGAGCCAATGGAAACATTGGCTGGGATACCAACATCGCCGGATTCCAGGACAGGTAAGTGTCCTAATATTAAGTCAGCAGCTGCAGTATGTGTACAGTATGGGGGGTTATTTACTAAAGGCAAATCCACTTTGCACTACAAGTGCAAACTACAAGTGCAAAGTGCATTTGAAATTGCACTGAAAGTGCACTTGTAAGTGCAGGCGTTGTAAATCTGAGGGGAAGAACTGAAATGAGGGGAAGCTCTGCTGATTTTATCATCCAATCATGTGCAAGCTAAAATGCTGTTTTTTTTATTTTCCATGCCCCCCTCAGATCTACAGCGACTGCACTTCCAAGTGCACTTTCCTTGCAATTTCAAGTGCACTTTGAATTTGTAGTTTGAACTTGTAGTGCAACGTGGATTTGCCTTTAGTAAATAACCCCCTTTGTGTAGCTGCTGAGTTTTAATTTTGTGCTGGGGGGAACTTTTTGCTGCTGGAATTACCCTTCGGCAGGTACGAAGTCCAAACAATGGACTGGACTTAGTATAAAAAGAATATACAGTATATATACAATATATATTATATTGCCAAAAGTTTTGGGACGCCTGCCTTTACACGCACATGAGTTTTAATAGCATGCCAGTCAATAACAGCTTCAATTCCTCTGAGAAGGCTGTCTTATGGGAATGTTTGACCATTCTTCCAGAAGCACATTTTTGAGTTCAGGCACTGATGTTGGATGAGAAGGCCTGGCTCACAGTCTCCACACAAATTCATCCCAAAGGTGTTCTATCAGGTTGAGGTCAGGACTCTGTGTAGGCCAGTCAAGTTTCTCCACCCCAACCCACTTATCCATGTCTTTATGGACCTTGCTTTGTGCACTGGTCCAAATCATTTGGTGGATTATGGTGTGTGTGTGGGGGGGGGGGGGATTATGGTGTGGGGCTGTTTTTCAGGGGTTGGGTTTGGCTCCTTAGTTCCAGTGAAGGGAACTCTTAAGGCGTCAGCATACCAAGACATTTTGGGAAAATGTTATGCCCCCAACTTTGTGCGAACAGTTTGGGGATGGCCCCTTCCTGTTCCAACATGACTGCCCACCAGTGCACAAAGCAAGGTCCATAAAGACACTGATGAGCGAGTTTGGTAATAATAGTGCAACTTCTGATTCATGGATTAAACAGAACATTGAAGATTTATATCCAGAGTTTCTCTCTGTACTCTGTAAGCAGACAAGACCCTTGGACTGTGGAGGTGGATGTCTGTGAAGGTTCTTATTCATTCAGGTCAATCAATAAATCAATATAACTGTACTTGCTGGTCCGCCGACAAGCGTTCTCAATTCAGAATGACTTATACAAAAATTATTTGGGAATGGAAAGTGGATGCGAGAGGTTTATCTGCTTTGTATTGAATGGATTATGTGCTTAAAATCTTATAAAAAAAATATATTTTATTTGAATCTTTTATTTTTTTTTAATTTATTTTAAAAGAGTAAAACAAGCCATTTTAAAATGGTAGTGGGTCTCTTATAAATGTATTCAGAATGTTATCTATGACATAGTTACAAAAATATCAGACAAAATATATGTTGAAATGTCTTTATTAGACATTAAATATTTTCAGAAAAACATATTTTAAAAATATATTTTCTAATATATAGCTTTGTAAAATATATTTAAATTATATTTTTGGAATGCATTTACAAGTATATTTAAAGATATATGTTTGAATGCATTTTTTTATATGTTCAAAAATATCTGGACAATATATTTTCAAACATATATTTTCACATATATGCCTTTGGAAAATATATTAAAATTATATTTTTGGAACACATTTACAAATATATGTAAAAATATATGTTGAAAAAAATCTGAAGAATATATTTAAAAAATATATTTTTCAATATATGTCTTTGGAAAATGCATTTAAATTATATTTTGGAATGCCTTTACAAGTATATTTAAAAATATATGTTTAAATGCATTTTTTTAGATGCTCAAAAATATATGTCAAATATATTGAAAAAAATATATTTTAAAATATATGCCTTTGGAAAATATATTTGAATTTACATTTTTGGAATAGATGTAAAAATATATTCGCGTAGGCCAATATATTGTAAATATATTTAAAATATATAATTTTTTTAAATAAATATATTGGAAATATATTTTTCTTCCATATGGGTTGACCAGGGTAGGGTCCTGTAACTGGGCGGTGCCAAACGCACCCCTGGGTATGTCCAGGTCTGGATGCACTGGCCTTTGGGATGTTTCCCCCTCACCCTCCTCAACCGGGGTAAGCTCCTCGTCATCCTCCCCCAGCATAACTTGTAACGGGGAGACTTCCCCCCCTCAGAGGTCAACTCGGATTTCAGACCAGACACCGAACTAATATTATTAGAACTAAGATTTTCTGCAACGTCATTATCACTAACAAGTCTCTCTACATTAGAGGGGTGTGTTGTGGAGGTTTCAGGCCCGGATCCCCCAGACTCTCTCCCTTCCGAACCCAGTGTCCTTAGTTCTCCTGGCAGACCCGTCTGTACCTGGTTCCATAATTCCAAAAATATTGGACAGTCCCGCCCCACTATGATATCATGTATCAGGCTTTTTACCACCCCAACCTCCTGGGTAATCGAGGTTTGACCATAGGACACAGTTACTGGGACCAAGGGGTACTCCTTGATGTCCCCATGGATACACACTACCCGTAGGGTCTTAGTTACTGGACCAATCCTTCCAAGTACCCGGGCATGTACCAGCGTGACCATGCTACCAGAGTCCAGTAGAGCCCTGGCCGGAAGGTCGTTTACCCACACTTCACACTCGAACTGTCCGGAAGTCAGGTCAAGATGCGTGGCACACGCTCTTTGCGCAAAGAAAGAGCTTCTTCGGGCAGCCCCGCAATCCATAGGCTCCTCCTGGAGCGGGCACTGTGCCGGGGTATGCCCCCAGGACCGACATCGCCAACACTGAATGTCTCCCATCTTTGGCACAGGAACCGACCTCCGTGGTTCTATGGCAGACGGTGTAGATCTGCGGACGCCAACATCTGGCCAGGCTTCTCTCCTCGGGGTAGTGGCTGGTCTGGGTGTCCTTGGCATGAGTTCCCGACGCTTGGCAGGCCCAAGCAGGTCCTCCACCACGGTGTACAGTTCGACCAGCTCGACCAGCTGGTCCGCGTTAGTAGGGTTTCCATGGCTTACCCAGCGTTGTAGGTCATCTGGTAGGGACCGTAGGTACCAGTCCATTACCACCCGTTCCACCATTTGTGGACCTGACAACTTCTCCGGCTGCAGCCATTTTTTAACTAACTGAATTAGTTCGTGCATTTGGGACCTGGGTGGTTGGTCCGATTTGTACCGCCAGCGATGCACCCTCTGAGCCCGGACAGCTGTGGTCACCCCCAGGCGGGCCAGGATCTCGGCTTTTAGACGTTCATAGTCTTTGATGTGCTCAGCTGGGAGGTCAAAATAGGCCTTTTGTGGGTCACCAGTGAGAAAAGGGGAGATAATGCCGGCCCATTGGTCCCGGGGCCATGCTTCTCTCTCTGCTATCCTTTCAAAGGTGGTCAGAAAGGCTTCCACGTCATCGCTGGGTGTTAGTTTTTGCAAGAAATGGCTGGCTCTAACAGACACTGGGTTGCTAATGGCAACGGCCGATTGCTCTTGTCCCTGAGCCAGCCGCTGTACTGCCTCCTGCAAGGCAGCCACCTGTGCTTGAGTGGACTCCTGCTGGGCTGTAAACTGGGCGGCTAGCAGCCGTGTGTTTTCTTGCTGTGCAGCCATCGCTTCCTCATGGTGACGGTTGGCGTCCGCTGACGCTTGCTGCTGGGTCACGGTGGCTTGCTGCTGGGTCACGGTGGCTTGTGCCAAAGCCCTAATGACCTCTTCCATGTCGTTGCGTGCTGTTTGTAATGTCTGGGCTGACTTCACCATAAGTACACTGTCTCTTTAAATGTCAGTTTTTAAACGTTTTTTGCGCCTGCAAATGCACTTTGCCCGCATTTGACACCAGTTGTGAACTTTGGGGATTCTTTAGCTCAGCGAGACAAGTGCGTAAACCGTGTCAGTAAAGCAAAGGGTCTTTATTGGCGACCAAAACAAAACAAAACAAAATAATGCTTTCTTCAGCACAAAGATGTCACAACAAAAGTCCTGCTTGTTTCCAGCATAAATTAGATAAGTCTCTTCAGCACAGCAAAACAACCAAAAGAAAGGCACATACGTTTTAGTAAGAAGTCCTCCAGTCCTTCCCTGCAGACACAGCTTCACTCTCAAAACTACTCCACCCTCTGTCAGGACTTCCTTTCCTTTTAACTCACTTCCTGGAAGTGGTTAACCCCTTGTGTGCCTGAAGCCAGGGGTCAGAAGGGGAGGCTCTCTTCCCTCCCAATTGTCGCTTCAGAGCCTCCGAAATCTCGGACCCCCAAATTTCATTAAAAGAAGACAGAGAGGACTTTAAGTCCGTCCTCTCTGGATCCATTTTATCTGTCCGGAACCTCTCACCCCCTTTGGGTGACCTCCTGAACCAGTGCTTAAAGGGACCAGATTCCAAAAATTGGCGCTATGTAGCGTCCATCCAGGACCCATCCCTGGCGTCCTGTACAAGCTATATATATATATATATATATATATATATATAGCTATTGCATGTCTGAAAACATTAATTATATGTTCTTTTAGACTTTAATTTCACTTTTTGAACTCGGCAGCACTGTAATCTCACGATATCTCATGAGATTACAGGCAGCCCACCGACTTCACAGATCTTGGCTGTTTTCAGAGGAAAAACTTCTCCTCTGTTCTCCCTCTGAGAACTGAAGTTCTCAGTTTATTAAACCGGCTGCAGAGGAGATAATTTTCCTCTGAGAACTGCCATGAACTGAACTGAGAAAAAACGTCACAGTTTATTAAAACGGACACCTAAGTGTGAATAAAGTTGTAATGATTTGTACAAAAGTTCTCAAAATATTTATATATTGTTCAAAAGTAGTTCAAGAATTCCTTTGCATTTTTAAGTGGTTTTAAAGCCTAAGCATTTGTTACCTAAAAGCAAAAAAATTTTAAAAAAAGCAGCGCTGTCCTGGCTGCAGCCCTGCTCTCCTCCTCTTCTTACAGGAGAGACAGGCAACAGTGGGAGCTGCCTTATGTGTGTCTATTTTTTTATTTTTATTAAAAAGTGTTGTTTACTCTAATATTAATTTCTGGAATAAATGAACTTTACTGAACAAAAACCACATACACTATTATCAATTTGTATAAACAAGAAATTTTCTATCCTACACCTTTGAATTTTCTCAGAAATGCAGTCGAAAACTAATGTAAATTTTGACACCACAACGATTAGTAAAATTAACATTCTTATAATGCGAGATGTCAAAACAAAATTCTGGGTGTTTTGGCATGCAAGAAATTCTCCATAGACTTATGCCGCGTACACACGGTCGTTTTTTGCGATGAAAAAAAACGACGTTTTTTAAAACGTCATTTAAATTGATCGTGTGTGGGCAAAACGTCGTTTTTTGTCTTCAAAAAAACGACCAAAAAAAAATTCCAACATGCTTGAATTTTTTGTGTCGTTTTTCAAAACGTCGTTTTTTGTTTCACAAAAAGTCTCCGTGTGTAGCAAAAACGTCGTTTAAAACGACGTTTTTCAACCCGCGCATGCCCAGAAGCTAGTTATGAAGCGAGCTTCAATGGAAAAGAGTGGTGAACGTAACCTCGTTTTTTGTGAAAAAAACGATGGTGTGTATGCAACATCGTCTTTGAAAGTGACGTTTCAAAAACGTCGTTTTTTACTTCACAAAAACGTCGTTTTTTTTCATCGCAAAAAACGACCGTGTGTACGCGGCATTAGAATAGGCATTTTTATTTATTTAAATGGTTGTGGAACAAATCATTTGTGTTTCGATCATTTCTTAAGCCCTGTACACACGATCAGGTTTATCTGATGGAATCTAATCTGATGGATTTTTTCGTCGGATATCCCATGAAGCTGACTTTCATTAGTCTTGCCTACACACCATCAGTCAAAAATCCGATTGTGTCTAAATGCGGTGACATACAACACTACGAAGAGCCGGGAAAAAAAATGAAGTTCAATGCTTCCAAGCATGCGTCAACTTGATTCTGAGCATGCATGGATTTTTGACCGATGGAGACGATACGATACAGACGATTGGATTTTACTATCATTTTTTTTATCCATAGGAAAAATGTAAAACATGTTATATATATTTTTTTTTACACCAATGGAATTAAAATCAATGGGGCCCACACACAATCGGTTTTCAGCGGACAAAACGATCGTGTGTACAGGGCTTTATGGAGAAATTTGCTTTGATATATAAGTGCTTTGGATAACAAGCATGTTTCTGGAATGAATTATGCTCGCAATCCAAGTTTTTACTGTATACTTATTATAATACTAAAGTCAATTAGCACAGCCACAATATACGCTCAAATATATGAAAAAAGAATGATGGCAGCTAACGCTAAGGGAAAATACTTATCAAAACCATAAATAAATAGAAAACAGTTCAGCGCAAGAAAAAGTCACTTGTTCAACACCAAAATATATGAAAAAAATAGTGTTATACGCATCTAGTACAATTATAATGTGCAACAAATATGATAGTTCACAGATAGTGTAAATTAGTTCAATCCGTATATGCAATCACCACTGTGATCGAAATAATAGGTGCTCTGTGTTTCACAACAATACAGGCTGGCTGTTAACCTGAAAGCCATGAATCCTGCATTACCAAAAGGTCAGAGATAATAGCCGGACTCTGACAGACTCTTGGCAGATCCTCTCTCCTCTTTTTTTCCATAGGAAGGGAACACATGTCCTCAGTATGGGAAGAAAAGCAAAGCACACACGATCTAATGCTCTACATTTACGAGAATACAACAAATGGAATATGGATAGAGCAGCCCATATGGCCATGGAGAAAAATAGAATCATCCTCTTGGGAAATGCTGGTCGCAAAAGGAGCTATAGCAATTTTAGGAGTTATAATGACAGGAAAACAAGTTCAGTCACTTTTGTAACTGCCTTCTCCTTGGAATTTAACAAAATAAAAAACATTGTAGATGAATACTTACCAATACTTTCCACGGATGGAGATTTGGCACCAATACTTAAGTTGGGCTGTAGGCTTTCAAGCCTCTGTGTTAAAACGCTAGGAGGCCTTCTGTCCCCAAGTCTGAGTCGCAGCAACACATAAAAACTTGGTTGAATACTGTGGGCTCTTACATTTGTAGGAATAACACATGCCGTTTCTGTAGTAGACACTCTGGACAACACAAGACAGTAATTTCATGTGCCACAGGATGAGGATTTGCGATCCGTGAATATATCAACTGTGGCACTAGTAATTTTGTATATGTTGTTGAATGCAATAAATGTAACAAACAATACGTGGGTTGCACCATGAGACCACTGAGAATTTGAATCAGCGAACATTTTCATGGTGCATCTTGCAGCACAGACAAAGGCTTATCAAATGTGTGTAAGCACTTTAAAGTATGAACATAATTGCAATATGGCATCCTTCTCATACTCAGGCTTGGAAAGAGTTAAACTATCCTCTCGGGGGGGGGGGGGGGGGGGGGACTTCCCCGTACACTACTTTAACATGAAGTTTGGTGGATTTTCCACCTACAGATAAGGGCATCTGCAGGAATGAACCATCGCTATGATGTGGACTTTTTTTTATGAAATAAGCTTAAAGTCCTGGAGCAATGGACATTGTATTATGCCCATCGCTTGTGATACACTTTGAATGTGCATCTTTTATGTATAGTCTTTATATTTCATATCAAGCAATATATATATATATTTTTTTTTTACTGTATACATTTTTTTTATTCAAGATTCTCTTTTAATATATGTATTTTCTCACATGTCAAGATAGTTTTTGTATGTTTTGTATCTCAAGTGTTGTAATATAGCTAGACTATTTGCTTCTCATTCGTCATCTACACATCTGTTGACAATCTGTAACCAATCCCCTGATTTTAATTGAACAGCTTGTGTGCAGTGAACAAGGCTTAGAGCCAAAACTGATAAAATAGATCACTCAGGGACTAATTAACATAGGTGCTATTGGAGCTGCAGCTCCAGGCCCCTTTCTCAAGATAGGCCCATTTTGCCAAAAAAAAAAAATCTTAAAAAAAAAGATCGACTTTGGGGGTTGGAGCTCGATGACCAGAGGTCACAGAAACCCCACATTGGGGGCGTAGGCAGTTGAAGACCTACCCCATAACTGGTCAAAATATGGGATCGCTATCATTTATGGTTCTGGAGATACGGGTCTGCCTGCACAGCCTGTCAGAAGCTACATACAGAGCGGCCATTATAAATACAAGCTGACACACTGCAGCAGACTAAGAAAAAAAAAATCATCATTTGTTTTTTCCTAGAAAATTAATCTATGGTGCTCTTTGCAACTTTTTATGTTGCGCGGTATAGAGCTGCCCGATTCTGGCTAAAATGAGAATTGTAATTTTTTTGCTTAGAAGATAGATCACGATTCGTGCAGCGTAACATCATCTTTCACATTAAAACGAAAAAAAATAAAAAATGGGCTAACTTTACTGTTTTGTTTTTATGGTTTTTATTATTCATTGAAGTAGGCAAATGCAGTTGACATAAAATATTGCAGCAATTGCCATTTTTGTTTCTGCTAAAATATATATAATGTTTGACGGTTCCAAGTAATTTTCTAGCAAAAAATATTGCTTTTTAACTTAAGAATAGTGATGAGCGGAATACGCCATATTCGATTTTGCAAAATTTCACATATGCGGTCGCGAATATTCGTTAATATTGAATATTCGTGATATTTTATAAAAAAAAAAATTGCAAATTTTCTCCAATGCAAAATTTCGCTAATGCAAAATTTTGCGATTTTTTTTTTTTTTCTAAAATATCACGAATATTCGATATTTACGAATATTCGCTATATTTTATAAAAAAAAAATAGCGAAATTTCGCATATGCGAAAGCGAAAATGATTGCGAAATTTCGCTATTTTTTTTGGATAAAATATCACGAATATTCGATATTTACGAATGCGAAATTGATTGCAAATTTTTTTGCGAAATTTATTGCGAAATTTGAAAAATACGAATATTCGAAATAGCGAATATTCGCCGCGATATTCGAGATATTCGCGAATACTCGAATATGCAATATTCGTAGCGAATATTCGCAATGCGAATATTCGTGAGCAACACTACTTAAGAAACAAGTGTTGGACTTTAAGTGGTTACATTTCTTGCATTTACACACAAAAGTTTGATCTAAGAAGGAAGTTAGTTACAATGTTTCATGTTGTTACAAACTTGGCAGACTGCCCAGATTTTTTCTTCACACACACACACACACATACAGAAGTTTATCCCTTTGATCTAAGAAGGAAGTGTTAGTTACAATGGCCCAGATTCAGGTACATCTGCGCATTATTGGACCGGCGTAGCGCACCGCCTTTACGTTAGACTTGCGCAATTTTGCCGCGTAATCACCCTATTCTCGTAGCTTTTGCGCAGGAAATTGCGCATGTGTAACGTTTTTTCAGAGGCGTAAGGAGGAGTAATACAAATTGGGAAGGACGTGGGCGTGTTACATTGAAATGAGCCGTGACCCCATGCAAATGAAGGGCCAGCCGGCTCGCGCATGCGCGCTTGAAGCAGACCATGTCAGCTCCGCTGTGCGCATGCTCACAACTCGGGAGTGGGGCAATCAGTGAAATTGGAAATGGACTAGGGCAACGTTGTGAACTACGCAAACAGCATAATAGACACACACAAACGCACTTGCATTGCAAAAGTACATCCCTTTGTCCCTTCCCATTTAACCAAGTGCTTTTGTCCTGTTGTTCGTTGCGGTGTGCTTTCTAGTTGTCAGATTAGTGTTCTGTGTGATCAAGTGTTTGTAAGTAGATCTTTGAAAGTGTTTTTTGATAAGTGTTTGAGAGACTGTTTGTTTGATTGATATATTTCTGTTCGTTTGTTTTCCTGCTGTTTTTTTGTTTTGTTTTTTTGTGACTCTTTCTTGCTGAGTAGTTTTTTCTTTGTGTGTGTTCTTGCTTGATTGGTTGTGCTTGTTTTTGTGAGTGAATTTTGTTGACTGGGAGTGAGTTTTTTTGGAAGTATGACAGAGAGAAAACGAAAGCTCAATTTTACAGTTGTGGAAAAACAAATTCTTGCCCGGGCCATTAGCGAGTATGGGCGTTTCCTCCATGGCCCGGACAGTGCCAACACCACCCCGGCCAGGAGGAGGGAGATTTTGGATAGGATCACTGAGCAGGTCAATTCAGCGGGGCAGGGGGAGACACGGACCCGGTCTGGGATTGACAGAAAAATCAATGACCTCCGGCGTTTGGTCAAACAGAAGCTGGCCAGAATGCATGCCCATGCCAGGGGCACAGGAGGGGGCCCACCATGCCGTATTAGACTGACAGCGGAGGAGCGTGCGGTGGCCCTGACCTTTCTTCGGCATGAAGTTGAGGGCCTGCCCGGCTTTGACTCAAGTCCGGAGCCCGTGGTGCCAGGTAAGTATGTTTTTTAATATCAGGTGTGTAGCATGTGTGGGGGAGGGGGTGACAGCAGCCTAATGAGGCCCCCCCGACAAGGCCGGAGTCCGCGGAGGAGGTTCAAGAGGAGGAGGAGAATCATGAGGAGGAGGAGAATCATGAGGAGGAGGAGTCCATGTCAGGCACTGGACGTTTGGTTTTTGAGGACTCTTCCCCTCTGGCTGGCAGCAGGCAGCCCTCCCTAAGGGGGAGCCCCCCCCCCCCCCCCTCTCCCAACATGGCTCCCTTCACAAGGGCCTCCCCTTCTCCCCGGCCACAAGCATCAGCTGGAGGCAGGATTTCATCCCAGAACACCAGGGGGTTGGCCGATCTCCTGCCCGCCACTCTGAGAAGGGACCAGTTCCTCCAGACCCGCCATCTGGGACAGGTCAGCCAGACATTGGTGCGGATGGAGGAGAGCCTGTCCTCCATCAAGGATACGCTGGGGAACCTGGACTCCCACTCCCGGGCTTTCACAACCTGCCTAAATGAACTGCAGACAACATCAGCAGGCGTTGGGCAGGATGTGAGGGCCCTTACCCTGGCTATCCAGGCCAACACGGCAACACTTGGTGCTGCCCTGGACAGAATAGCCGTGGCCTTGGAGGGCAGGCCGCCAGGTGGGCAGAGATCAGGGGCTGCTCCTCCTTCCCCGGTTTTACCCCTCCCCCATGAGTCTCCCCTGAGAAGCCGGGCCGGGGGCGCCCCAGGCGTGGCTCACGCAAAGGGCATTCATTTTTTTTTCACCTTTTTTTTTTTTTTTGGCTGGAAATTTTTTGCTTTTGCAGGTAATTTTTTTTTTGGGTTGTGAATGCTGTTTGAATGTGGGGGTGACATTCCTGCCGGAAAAGGGGTGTCACCCTCAATTTTGGTGGAGAAGGGTTCCCCAGGACCAGGGAGAAGTGATCCCCAGGTCCGTGTGAATGGTGTATGAATGTACAGTGACATAATTGGAGCCTTGGCGTGGCATTGCTGCTCACAAGTCCTGCATGGTGGACTGGTGCCAATCCAATTTGATGTGGATGTGGGGTGTGTGTGCTAGGGACCACAGCGTTGTGCATGCATGCATTCTCATTGTGCCATGATTAATGTGTGTGTTTAACGTGCAAAGATGTGAGCTGTCTCCTGGCTGCTCTACCCTCAGAAGACGGGGTAGCCTCGGTTAGGGGGGGATTGTCTGGTTCAGGGGTCAGGTCATCACGTAGGCCAATCTGCAGGCCCTTTCTTTCTGCGAAGTTGTGCAGCATGCAACATGCACCCATGATCTGGCACACGAAGTTTGGGGAATACAAGAGGGTACCCCCAGACTTATCCAGGCATCGGAAACGTGACTTTAGTAGGCCAAAGGTGCGCTCCACCACTGCTCGTGTTTGGGCATGTGCTTGATTGTATCTTTCCTCTCCTGGGGTTTGGGGGTTCCGGATAGGAGTCATGAGATGGGGTGCCAGTGGATATGCAGAGTCACCTGTAAGGGAAAAGACAGGAGGATGTTAGTCATGCATGTGGCCCTTGTGATGTGTGCATCATGGGAGGGGATAGTCATGCCTGACTCCCATGTCACTCACCAACCAGCCAGGTGTCCCCATACACGTTCTGATCGAATTCCATTCGGATGTGGCATTGATTGTATATGTAGCTGTCATGGCTGGACCCTGGGTGTTTGGCACGGACGTGCCATATGAGGCCTTGGGCATCGACTATCACCTGTACATTGATGGAATGCCAATGCTTCCAATTGCGGTACATGTGCTCTGTCTCCTGGGGGGGGCTGGAGTGCCACATGTGTGCAATCAATGGCCCCCACAGTGCGTGGGAATCTGGCAATTCTGTAGAAATATGTCATTGCCTTCAGTCGCAGCTCCTCAGTGGTGGGTTTGATGATTTGGTTGGCCATGCGTCTGAGGATTGCAGGGACAACCTGGTGCACACATCTGCTCATGGAGGATTGTGACATACCAGCCACCACTCCACTTGTACGCTGAAAAGAGCCACTGGCAAGGACATGGAGTGTTGCCATGACCTTGACCAGTGGCTGCACTGCATGTGAGCGTTGTGTTCGGCTGGTGATGTCCTCCTGCAGGGTTGTGGTTAATTCCAGGATGACATGAGGGGTGAATCTGAAGATGCGAAACACCTCAGAATAACTCATGCCAAACAGGTCTATGCGGGTGCGGTATATCCTCTCTCGTGCCATCCTCTGTGCCCTCATCCTTCTTTGTTCATCTAAAGTCAGTAGTATAGCTATGTTCGACGATGCCCCTGGCATGTTGGCATACAGATTGTTGTGCAACACGTGTGACTGCTGAGCTCCTCACTAACAGTGTTGCTTTATCTAACAAGTAGACTTTTTTTCTCTTTTTAGACCAGCTTTTATATGGTCTAATTTTAGACAGGACATTTTGCTGTTGCGCACACTGCGTCGCCTGCGCTGCCCCAACGTTCTTTTGTGGATCCCCGTAAGTCCCTCATTAGCATATTTGACTAGCAAATCAATGGTCTGTCTAGCGCACTTTTGCGCGGACGGATGCGCCAGTCTAACGAAATTACGCGGGACAAAAAAAAGTAGATTTTTTGCGTATCTCGTTCTGGGGATGCCGTGCATCGAAACGCACGCGCACATTTCGACTTACGCACGCGCATCTCCTGTTGCGCAGGCGTAATCGCTCTGTGAATCTGGGCCAATGTTTCCTGTTAAAGACTTGGCAGCCTGCACAGATATTTTCTTTTGACAGCTGAAAGTCTCTCCGCTTGTTATATGAAAGAATCAGCAAACACTGCATTGGGGATCGTCGGGGAGGAGGTTGAATCGAGATCACGATTTTTTAACGATTAATTGTGCCGCTCTAGCATGGTATTTGTGCAGCAGTTTCATTTAAAAAAAAACACTAAAGTTAGCACGATTTTTTTTGGTATCCTAAGCGATGCTTTAAAACATTTTTAGGTTACATGTTTAGAGTTACAGAGGAGGTCTAGTACTAGAATTATTGTTCTCGCTCTAACGATCGAGACATATGTAACCTGTGTGTATCTGGCTCTGAGACTAGCCAGTGCCTACCCAGCCACTGACTAGTATCTGTCCCCCACACACCCTCTTACCTGCTGACCTATGGATGGGGGAATCACTCCTGTAGTGTTATTGTGTTCTGCCAGTGAGTACAATGATCAGTGTTGCTAACTATAGCTGGTAGCACTGATTGTTTTGGGAAAAACAGGCTGGTTGTACTCAAGTCGATTAATAGATTGACTTGTGTAAAACCAGCTAGCCCATACATAGATCTACTATGACTGGTCTCTGCATAATTGGCGTAATTTCAATCCATCCTTCCACTCCTGTACATAGTGCTCACTGTCATACTCTCCACGCTCCTCTCCTGTACACAGTGCCCACTGTCATACTCTCCACGCTCCTCTCCTATACATAGTGCCCACTGTCATACCCTCCACACTCCACTCCTGTACATAGTGCCCACTGTCATACTCTCCACACTTCTCTCCTATACACAGTACGCACTGTCATACCCTACCAGGGGCAGACTGACAACTCATGGGGCCCCCGGCCAAAAGAAGATTATGGGGCCCCCGGGCTTACAGATGGCCACCATGTCAGGAGGCAGCAAAAATCTCAGGATTTTCACATCAAAAGCATGTCGTTTTTGGACATATGAGGGACAGATGTAAAAAAAAAAACAGATCTTTACATGCTGTCCCTGGTTTTATTGAGCCTGGCAATCCTGATGGGGCCCCTTAATGGCCAGTCTGCCCCTGTACCCTACACACTCCTCTCCTGTACATAGTGACCACTGTCATACCCTCCACAATCCTCTCCTGTACATAGTGCCTGCTGTCATACACTTCTCTCCTGTACATAGTGCCCACTGTCCCACCCTCTATACTCCTCTCCTATACATAGTGCCTATTGTCATACCCTCCACACTCCTCTCCTGTACATACTGTTCACTGTCATACCCTCCACACTCCTCTCCTATACATAGTTACCACTGTCATACCTTCCATACTCCTCTCCTGTACATACTGCCCCAGCATACCCTCCAAACTGCTCTCTGGTACATACTACCCTCTGTCATACCCCCACACTCCTCCTGTACATACTGCCCACTGTCATACCCTTCATGCTCCTCTCCTGTACATAGTGCCTGCTGTCATACACTTCTCTCCTGTACATACTGCTCACTGTCATCCCCTCCACACTTCTCTCCTATACATAGTGCCCATTGTCATACCCTCCACACTCCTCTCCTGTACATACTGCCCACTGTCATACCCTCCACACTCCTCTCCTGTACATACTGCCCACTGTCATACCCTCCACACTCCTCTCCTGTTCATAGTGCCCAATGTTAGACCCTCCACATTCCTCTCCCTCACCTGCACATACTTTCCACTTATATACCATCCATACGCCTCACCTATGTCGCTTACCCACATAACAGTTCTCTAAAATTATACTGAATACCCTCAATGTTACCAGCTCTAGAATGGACACACTTTTCTTAGTTCAACTAAAGGAAATCTTCTTAGTCCTCATATTTGTTCTGCCCCATTATTAGTACTCATTTAATTTTGTGATTACTACTGTGATGTATAGAGGTTCCTGGGATCCTGTGATATTAGAGCGGTAGGAAACTTTCCTGACATTACTACTTTTTAGAGGCCCTGAGGTAAGTTATGCCACAATGTACAAGTATGCACAGCTTATTAGCACATTAGGGTACACTTAAATTTTTAGACTGAGCCCTCCAGTTCTGCGCTGTGATGAATCCGGCGTGGGCCCGGGCACTTCCATCTTCATCTGGGTTCTGTGCCTTTGGTCACTTGCCTTGGCTGGGCTGCGTTGATGTCATTCCCACGCATTTATTTATTATTTATAAAAGGCCCCACCAAAATCCTCAGCACCAGGCCCATGATGTTCCTAATCTGGTCCTGAGATCACTCGAAGAGTGTGTTTTCTCTAAAGGGGACTTTAAATCGGGTCGCTGTTAACCCCTAATTACATAGTAAAATAGTTAGGTTGAAAAAAGACACAAGTCCATCCAGTTCAACCATAAAAATAAAAAAATAAACAAACAAAATAAAACACAGTACATCCCATACACCCAACTCCATACCCACAGTTGATCCAGAGGAAGGCAAAAAACCCCAGCAGAGCATGATCCAATTTGCTACCGGAGGGGAAAAAATTCCTTCCTGATCCCCGAGAGGCAATTGGATTTACCCTGGATCAACTTTACCTACAGAACTTAGTACTCAGTTATATTATGTGTATTTAGGAAAGAATCCAGGCCCTTCTTAAAGCAATCTACTGAGCTGGCCAGAACCACCTCTGGAGGGAGTCTGTTCCACATTTTCACAGCTCTTACTGTGAAGAAACCTTTCCGTATTTGGAGGTGAAATCTCTTTTCCTCCAGACGTAAAGAGTGCCCCCTTGTCCTCAGCGTTGACCTTAAAGTGAATAACTCAACACCAAGTTCACTATATGGACCTCTTATATATTTGTACATGTTCAGTTTTTCTAATCTCTCCTCATAGCTGAGCTCCTCCATGCCTCTTATCAGTTTAGTTGCCCTTCTCTGCACTTTCTCCAGTTCTCCGATATCCTTTTTGAGAACTGGTGCCCAAAACTGGACTGCATATTCCAGATGAGGTCTTACTAATGATTTGCACAGGGGCAAAATGATATCTCTATCTCTGGAGTCCATACCTCTCTTAATACAAGAAAGGACTTTGCTTGCTTTGGAAACCGCAGCTTGGCATTGCATGCCATTATTGAGCTTATGATCAACTAAAACCCCCAGATCCTTCTCCACTACAGATCCCCCCAGTTGAACTCCCCCTAGCATGTATGATGAATGCATATTCTAATTAAGTAGTGAGAATCAAAAATAGTATGAATACATTTTATTAGAACAAGATTAATAATTGTTTGCTATTGCAGATGTAAAAGAAAAACATTTAAATTGACAGGATGCAAAAATAATAATGCAGTAATTTGATTGTAAAACAGAAAAAAAGGAGAAAATACCGCACTCCGTAATGGTGACTTAACAGTAAAAATTATGGGCCAGATCCACATACAATTGCCCCGGCGTAGTGTATCAGAGATACACAATGCCGCCGTATTTTACCTGGCTCTAAGTCAAATCCAGGAAGATTTCGGCCCGTAGTGTATTTCTCACGGCGGAATTGAATTACGCGGGTAGGGGGCGTGAATCATTTAAATTAAGCGCGTCCCCACGGCGATCGAACTGCGCATGCTCCGTTCCGAAATTTCCCGCCGTGCATTGCGCGAAATTACGTCAAAACGTCGTTTTTCTTTTAGTAGCGTGAATTACGTACATTCCTATTCACGGACGACTTACACAAAAAAAAAATTGAAATTTCGACACGGGAACGACAGCCATACTTAACATGGCAAGTCTAACTATAGACCGGATAATAGCAGCTTTGACTAGCGACAACGTAAGAGAATGCGACGGCCGTTCGTAACTTCGTGGATCGCCGTAAAAAGCTCATTTGCATACGCGACGCAAACTCCACCCAGCGGGCGCAGAAATATTGCAGCTTAGATCCGAAGGGGTACGAAGACGTAAGCCTGTCGGATCGAAGCCGTCGTATCATGGTTTGAGCATCCAAACTAATGATACAACGCGGGTAATTTGAAAGTACGCCGTGTATCAGGAGATACACCGGCGTACTAGCTCTGTGGATCTGGCCCTATGTGTGTAATTTTGAAAATGCATCTAGCCTGACAGTAAATGTAATATTAGAAATATAAAGCAGCAGTGGAAAAATGCGCGACAACACAAATAATTAAGCAAAAGGAAATACAGAAACTGCACTATAAACCAACATGTAAATAAAAACTGTGGGAAATATCTTAAATATAAACAATATAAATACCACACTAAGTGCATAAGTGTGAATATAAACCATATAGTTTTATATCAGATGATATAGGAGTCCAATTGCCAACAACTGAATGGCAGCAAAAAGGAAAAGAAAGTCCTGATATGTGTCAAACAAAAGTGAGTCCACAATAGCAGAAACGTGAAAAGAAGCCTATGATGACACCAATATCACACAAGCCCCTACACCAGAAGTACACGCCTGCTTACCAGAACACAGGCTATGTGGGCCTGGAAATCAAACACGCTCTAGGCTGGCATAGGTCGTACGACAGGGAGATGAACATGGGTAATTCGAACGGATGCAGATCGATCACCTCAATCTCAGCGGCTGGAGGGTGGATGGACGTAATCCGAACGAGTGGAAATGATCACCTCACTAACAACAGATGTCTTGTACAGTACCGATGGAAGAAATACTTGCATAGCATAATATTGTATGCACAGAGTTTAATATAAAAAAAAACAGATATACTTACAAAAGCATCTGAATAAAATCACGATTAAAAACAAAGAGCCGGCTGGCAAGCAGACACCCGTCCTACAGGCAAAGACTAGGTAAAATGTGGTTACACAGGCTGGGAATACACCAGCCCATGATACTCATAAAGAGAGAAATATTGCACCTCCACTGGTTAAATAGGAGAATGCAATTAGATGTTACTACAAAGTCTTGTAAAAAGATAGCAGATTTATATGTGTAAACCTAAAGATTAAAAAGATGATATAATAATCCATAAGATGTAAAATATAAAAAAAAACAATTATTTACATGAATAAAAATATGTGTAACTAGAAAAGGTACAATTTCTGGGGAAATTGTGTGACGTGTTCTTGCCTTCACCAATACTCCAGACTGGAGACGGTGCCCCTGGAGATGTAAATGTGATCCAACAAATGTGTCGATCCATTTCGATCCATTGCCCCATCAAAAACTGCTTCATCAAAAACTACCCCATCAAAACTGCGCCATCCTATTTGCCCCATCAAAAACGGGTTGCTATGGATGGGTTGCTATGGAGGGGTTGCTATGGAGGGGTTGCTATGGAGGGGTTGCTATGGTCTGGTTGCTATGGTCTGGTTGCTATGGTCGGGTTGCTATGGTCGGGTTGCTATGGACGGGTTGCTATGGACGGGTTGCTATGGGCGGGTTGCTATGGACAGTTGCTATTGACTGGTTGCTATGGACAGTTGCTATAGTCTGGTTGCTATGGTCTGGTTGCTATGGAGTGGTTACTATGGACTGGTTGCTATGGACTGGTTGCTATGGACGGTTGCTATGGAGTGGTTGCTATGGAGTGGTTGCTATGGAGTGGTTGCTATGGAGTGGTTGCTATGGAGGGTTGCTATGGTCTGGTTGCTATGGATGGTTTCTATGGACTGGATGCTATGGATGGTTTCTATATGCAGAGTATGCAGAAGTTACACAGAGCCAAATACAGGCATACCCCGCTTTTAAGTACACACTAGGGTTTATTTACTAATGCTGGAAATCGCAATATCAGGCTCACTTCTGCAGAAAAAACAATAAGCTTCTAACCCCAGCTTGTTCAGTTAAGCCTGGTAATAAAACCTGGAAGCTCATTGGTTTGTGTGCAGAAGTGAGCCTTATATTGCGCTTTCCAGCTTTAGTAAATAAACCCCATTGTTTACTTAAAAGTGGGATATGCCTGAAAAACAGAGCCATATCACCTCACAGCTGTGTGGGAGGAGCTATAGAAAGCCCCTCAGCTGTGTGTGAGGAGACATCGTCTCCTAGGAAACCAATGTAAACACATGCAGGCAGCCACTCTAAACAGCCACTCAGATTCTGGCTTGTTTTTTACTGTGCTTCTTCAAATGATTGTATTTTAAAAACTATAAATCGCACAGCGAATATCTTTATATTTTACGAATCACAAGACCCAGACCTTCAACCTGATGTATAGTATGTCTCTAAAATATTAAATTTGAAGGCACAGTCGCAGTTTACAAATTGCCTTGCAATATTCAGTTTTCAATTTTCTTTCCTCCATTGACTTTCATTGAAATGATGGATGGCGTGTGTTGCAAACAAATGTCTGTATCTTGAAAACCATTTGACCGATCGCTTAGTCGTCAACACGTGTAGTGTCAGCAGGGACAGCTGAACATTTTGATATAAGATTTGTGTAGGTCGGCTTGAAAATGAGGGAGTGGTCGCAGTTTACAAATCATGTAATGATTTTTCCGTTTTTGCCATTCTGTGCTCTAGCTCTCACCATTCATTCCTATGGGAAAATTTCGCCGCAAATATGACGATATTTCGCGAACGATTTGGCGAAACGTTCCACAAAGTAATAGCCCACTATTCGGGAACAAGCCGCTCGATTTGATATATTACTCGTCTATGTAGCGTAAAAACTGTGGGAGGAGTTAGGGTGGTAAATTTGGCTATAAAAATAATAATAATAACTAGAAAAGGTACAATTTCTGGGGAAATTGTGTGACGTGTTCTTGCCTTCACCAATACTCCAGACTGGAGACGGTGCCCCTGGAGATGTAAATGTGATCCAACAATGTGTCTATCCATTTCGATCCATTGCCCCATCAAAAACTGCTTCATCAAAAACTACCCCATCAAAACTGCGCCATCCTATTTGCCCCATCAAAAACGGGTTGCTATGGACGGGTTGCTATGGAGGGGTTGCTATGGTCTGGTTGCTATGGACTGGTTGCTATGGTCGGGTTGCTATGGTCGGGTTGCTATGGACGGGTTGCTATGGACGGGTTGCTATGGACGGGTTGCTATGGACGGGTTGCTATTGACTGGTTGCTATAGTCTGGTTGCTATGGTCTGGTTGCTATGGAGTGGTTACTATGGACTGGTTGCTATGGACGGTTGCTATGGAGTGGTTGCTATGGAGTGGTTGCTATGGAGTGGTTGCTATGGAGTGGTTGCTATGGAGTGGTTGCTATGGAGTGGTTGCTATGGTCTGGTTGCTATGGTCTGGTTGCTATGGTCTGGTTGCTATGGATGGTTTTTATGGACTGGATGCTATGGATGGTTTCTATATGCAGAGTATGCAGAAGTTACACAGAGCCAAATACAGGCATACCCCGCTTTTAAGTACACACTAGGGTTTATTTACTAATGCTGGAAATCGCAATATCAGGCTCACTTCTGCAGAAAAAACAATAAGCTTCTAACCCCAGCTTGTTCAGTTAAGCCTGGTAATAAAACCTGGAAGCTCATTGGTTTGTGTGCAGAAGTGAGCCTTATATTGCGCTTTCCAGCTTTAGTAAATAAACCCCATTGTTTACTTAAAAGTGGGATATGCCTGAAAAACAGAGCCATATCACCTCACAGCTGTGTGGGAGGAGCTATAGAAAGCCCCTCAGCTGTGTGTGAGGAGACATCGTCTCCTAGGAAACCAATGTAAACACATGCAGGCAGCCACTCTAAACAGCCACTCAGATTCTGGCTTGTTTTTTACTGTGCTTCTTCAAATGATTGTATTTTAAAAACTATAAATCGCACAGCGAATATCTTTATATTTTACGAATCACAAGACCCAGACCTTCAACCTGATGTACAGTATGTCTCTAAAATATTAAATTTGAAGGCACAGTCGCAGTTTACAAATTGCCTTGCAATATTCAGTTTTCAATTTTCTTTCCTCCATTGACTTTCATTGAAATGATGGATGGCGTGTGTTGCAAACAAATGTCTGTATCTTGAAAACCATTTGACCGATCGCTTAGTCGTCAACACGTGTAGTGTCAGCAGGGACAGCTGAACATTTTGATATAAGATTTGTGTAGGTCGGCTTGAAAATGAGGGAGTGGTCGCAGTTTACAAATCATGTAATGATTTTTCCGTTTTTGCCATTCTGTGCTCTAGCTCTCACCATTCATTCCTATGGGAAAATTTTGCCGCAAATATGACGATATTTCGCGAACGATTTGGCGAAACGTTCCACAAAGTAATAGCCCACTATTCGGGAACAAGCCGCTCGATTTGATATATTACTCGTCTATGTAGCGTAAAAACTGTGGGAGGAGTTAGGGTGGTAAATTTGGCTATAATAATAAAAATAATAATAATAACTAGAAAAGGTACAATTTCTGGGGAAATTGTGTGACGTGTTCTTGCCTTCACCAATACTCCAGACTGGAGACGGTGCCCCTGGAGATGTAAATGTGATCCAACAATGTGTCTATCCATTTCGATCCATTGCCCCATCAAAAACTGCTTCATCAAAAACTACCCCATCAAAACTGCGCCATCCTATTTGCCCCATCAAAAACGGGTTGCTATGGACGGGTTGCTATGGAGGGGTTGCTATGGTCTGGTTGCTATGGACTGGTTGCTATGGTCGGGTTGCTATGGTCGGGTTGCTATGGACGGGTTGCTATGGACGGGTTGCTATGGACGGGTTGCTATGGACGGGTTGCTATTGACTGGTTGCTATAGTCTGGTTGCTATGGTCTGGTTGCTATGGAGTGGTTACTATGGACTGGTTGCTATGGACGGTTGCTATGGAGTGGTTGCTATGGAGTGGTTGCTATGGAGTGGTTGCTATGGAGTGGTTGCTATGGAGTGGTTGCTATGGAGTGGTTGCTATGGTCTGGTTGCTATGGTCTGGTTGCTATGGTCTGGTTGCTATGGATGGTTTTTATGGACTGGATGCTATGGATGGTTTCTATATGCAGAGTATGCAGAAGTTACACAGAGCCAAATACAGGCATACCCCGCTTTTAAGTACACACTAGGGTTTATTTACTAATGCTGGAAATCGCAATATCAGGCTCACTTCTGCAGAAAAAACAATAAGCTTCTAACCCCAGCTTGTTCAGTTAAGCCTGGTAATAAAACCTGGAAGCTCATTGGTTTGTGTGCAGAAGTGAGCCTTATATTGCGCTTTCCAGCTTTAGTAAATAAACCCCATTGTTTACTTAAAAGTGGGATATGCCTGAAAAACAGAGCCATATCACCTCACAGCTGTGTGGGAGGAGCTATAGAAAGCCCCTCAGCTGTGTGTGAGGAGACATCGTCTCCTAGGAAACCAATGTAAACACATGCAGGCAGCCACTCTAAACAGCCACTCAGATTCTGGCTTGTTTTTTACTGTGCTTCTTCAAATGATTGTATTTTAAAAACTATAAATCGCACAGCGAATATCTTTATATTTTACGAATCACAAGACCCAGACCTTCAACCTGATGTACAGTATGTCTCTAAAATATTAAATTTGAAGGCACTGTCGCAGTTTACAAATTGCCTTGCAATATTCAGTTTTCAATTTTCTTTCCTCCATTGACTTTCATTGAAATGATGGATGGCGTGTGTTGCAAACAAATGTCTGTATCTTGAAAACCATTTGACCGATCGCTTAGTCGTCAACACGTGTAGTGTCAGCAGGGACAGCTGAACATTTTGATATAAGATTTGTGTAGGTCGGCTTGAAAATGAGGGAGTGGTCGCAGTTTACAAATCATGTAATGATTTTTCCGTTTTTGCCATTCTGTGCTCTAGCTCTCACCATTCATTCCTATGGGAAAATTTTGCCGCAAATATGACGATATTTCGCGAACGATTTGGCGAAACGTTCCACAAAGTAATAGCCCACTATTCGGGAACAAGCCGCTCGATTTGATATATTACTCGTCTATGTAGCGTAAAAACTGTGGGAGGAGTTAGGGTGGTAAATTTGGCTATAATAATAATAATAATAATAATAACTAGAAAAGGTACAATTTCTGGGGAAATTGTGTGACGTGTTCTTGCCTTCACCAGTACTCCTGACTGGAGATGGTGCCCCTGGAGATGTAAATGTGATCCAACAATGTGTCTATCCATTGCTCCATTAAAAACTGCTCCATCAAAAACTATCCCATCAAAACTGCACCATCCTATTTGCCCCTTCAAAAACTGGTTGCTATGGACTGGTTGCTATGGACAGTTGCTATGGACAGTTGCTATGGTCTGGTTGCTTTAGACAGTTGCTATGGAGTGGTTTCTATGGAGTGGTTGCTATGGTCTGGTTGCTATGGACATTTGCTATATTCTGGTTGCTATGGACTGCTTGCTATGGACTGGTTGCTATGGTCTGGTTGCTATATTCTGTTTTCTATGGACTGGTTGCTATGGACAGTTTCTATGGACTGGTTGCTATGGACAGTTGCTATATTCTGGTTGCTATGGTCTGGTTGCTATGGACGGTTGCTATGGACTGGTTGCTATGGACTGGTTGCTATGGACTGGTTGCTATGGAGGGTTGCTATTAACTAGTTGCTATGAACTGGTTGCTATGGAGTGGTTGCTATGGACTGGTTGCTATGGAGTGGTTGCTATGTTTTTTGCTATGGTCTGGTTGCTATGGAGTGGTTGCTATGGACTGGTTGCTATGGATGGTTTCTATGGACTGGATGCTATATGCAGAGTATGCAGAAGTTATGCAGAGCCAAATACAGGCATACCCCGCTTTTAAGTACACACTAGGGTTTATTTACTAATGCTGGAAATCGCAATATCAGGCTCACTTCTGCAGAAAAAACAATAAGCTTCTAACCCCAGATTGTTCAGTTAAGCCTGGTAATAAAACCTGGAAGCTCATTGGTTTGTGTGCAGAAGTGAGCCTTATATTGCGCTTTCCAGCTTTAGTAAATAAACCCCATTGTGTACTTAAAAGTGGGATATGCCTGAAAAACAGCCATATCACCTCACAGCTGTGTGGGAGGAGCTACAGAAAGCACCTTAGCTGTTTGTGAGGAGACATCGTCTCCTAGGAAACCAATGTAAACACATCCAAACAGCCACTCTAAACAGGCAGTCAGATTCTGGCTTGTTTTTTACTGTGCTTCTTCAAATGATTGTATTTTAAAAACTATAAATCGCACAGTGAATATCTTTATATTTTACGAATCACAAGACCCAGACCTTCAACCTGATGTATAGTATGTCTCTGAAATATTAAAATTGAAGGCACAGTCGCAGTTTACAAATTGCCTTGCAATATTCCATTTTCAATTTTTATTCCTCCATTGACTTTCATTGAAATGATGGATGGCGTGTGTTGCAAACAAATGTCTGTATCTTGAAAACCATTTGACCGATCGCTTAGCCGTCGACACGTGTAGTGTTAGCAGGGACAGCTGAACATTTTGATATAAGATTTGTGTAGGTCGGCCTGAAAATGAGGGAGTGGTCGCAGTTTACAAATCATGTAATTTTTCAGTTTTTGCCATTTTGTGCTCTAGCTCTCACCATTCATTCCTATGGGAAAATTTCGCCGCAAATATGACGATATTTCGCGAACGATTTGGCGAAACGTTCCACAAAGTAATAGCCCACTATTCGGGAACAAGCCGCTCGATTTGATATATTACTCGTCTATGTAGCGTAAAAACTGTGGGAGGAGTTAGGGTGGCAAATTTGGCTATAATAAGAATAATAATAATATATATGTGAGAGAATAGTAAGTGCTCTTGCTATGCAAGACCACTTAACTAGAAAAGGTACAATTTCTGGGGAAATTGTGTGACGTGTTCTTGCCTTCACCAGTACTCCTGACTGGAGATGGTGCCCCTGGAGATGTAAATGTGATCCAACAATGTGTCTATCCATTGCTCCATTAAAAACTGCTCCATCAAAAACTATCCCATCAAAACTGCACCATCCTATTTGCCCCTTCAAAAACTGGTTGCTATGGACTGGTTGCTATGGACAGTTGCTATGGACAGTTGCTATGGTCTGGTTGCTTTAGACAGTTGCTATGGAGTGGTTTCTATGGAGTGGTTGCTATGGTCTGGTTGCTATGGACATTTGCTATATTCTGGTTGCTATGGACTGCTTGCTATGGACTGGTTGCTATGGTCTGGTTGCTATATTCTGTTTTCTATGGACTGGTTGCTATGGACAGTTTCTATGGACTGGTTGCTATGGACAGTTGCTATATTCTGGTTGCTATGGTCTGGTTGCTATGGACGGTTGCTATGGACTGGTTGCTATGGACTGGTTGCTATGGACTGGTTGCTATGGAGGGTTGCTATTAACTAGTTGCTATGAACTGGTTGCTATGGAGTGGTTGCTATGGACTGGTTGCTATGGAGTGGTTGCTATGTTTTTTGCTATGGTCTGGTTGCTATGGAGTGGTTGCTATGGACTGGTTGCTATGGATGGTTTCTATGGACTGGATGCTATATGCAGAGTATGCAGAAGTTATGCAGAGCCAAATACAGGCATACCCCGCTTTTAAGTACACACTAGGGTTTATTTACTAATGCTGGAAATCGCAATATCAGGCTCACTTCTGCAGAAAAAACAATAAGCTTCTAACCCCAGATTGTTCAGTTAAGCCTGGTAATAAAACCTGGAAGCTCATTGGTTTGTGTGCAGAAGTGAGCCTTATATTGCGCTTTCCAGCTTTAGTAAATAAACCCCATTGTGTACTTAAAAGTGGGATATGCCTGAAAAACAGCCATATCACCTCACAGCTGTGTGGGAGGAGCTACAGAAAGCACCTTAGCTGTTTGTGAGGAGACATCGTCTCCTAGGAAACCAATGTAAACACATCCAAACAGCCACTCTAAACAGGCAGTCAGATTCTGGCTTGTTTTTTACTGTGCTTCTTCAAATGATTGTATTTTAAAAACTATAAATCGCACAGTGAATATCTTTATATTTTACGAATCACAAGACCCAGACCTTCAACCTGATGTATAGTATGTCTCTGAAATATTAAAATTGAAGGCACAGTCGCAGTTTACAAATTGCCTTGCAATATTCCATTTTCAATTTTTATTCCTCCATTGACTTTCATTGAAATGATGGATGGCGTGTGTTGCAAACAAATGTCTGTATCTTGAAAACCATTTGACCGATCGCTTAGCCGTCGACACGTGTAGTGTTAGCAGGGACAGCTGAACATTTTGATATAAGATTTGTGTAGGTCGGCCTGAAAATGAGGGAGTGGTCGCAGTTTACAAATCATGTAATTTTTCAGTTTTTGCCATTTTGTGCTCTAGCTCTCACCATTCATTCCTATGGGAAAATTTCGCCGCAAATATGACGATATTTCGCGAACGATTTGGCGAAACGTTCCACAAAGTAATAGCCCACTATTCGGGAACAAGCCGCTCGATTTGATATATTACTCGTCTATGTAGCGTAAAAACTGTGGGAGGAGTTAGGGTGGCAAATTTGGCTATAATAAGAATAATAATAATATATATGTGAGAGAATAGTAAGTGCTCTTGCTATGCAAGACCACTTAACTAGAAAAGGTACAATTTCTGGGGAAATTGTGTGACGTGTTCTTGCCTTCACCAATACTCCAGACTGGAGACGGTGCCCCTGGAGATGTAAATGTGATCCAACAATGTGTCGATCCATTTCGATCCATTGCCCCATCAAAAACTGCTTCATCAAAAACTACCCCATCAAAACTGCGCCATCCTATTTGCCCCATCAAAAACGGGTTGCTATGGACGGGTTGCTATGGAGGGGTTGCTATGGAGGGGTTGCTATGGAGGGGTTGCTATGGTCTGGTTGCTATGGTCTGGTTGCTATGGACTGGTTGCTATGGTCGGGTTGCTATGGTCGGGTTGCTATGGACGGGTTGCTATGGACGGGTTGCTATGGGCGGGTTGCTATGGACAGTTGCTATTGACTGGTTGCTATGGACAGTTGCTATAGTCTGGTTGCTATGGAGTGGTTACTATGGACTGGTTGCTATGGACGGTTGCTATGGAGTGGTTGCTATGGACGGGTTGCTATGGAGTGGTTGCTATGGAGTGGTTGCTATGGAGTGGTTGCTATGGAGTGGTTGCTATGGAGGGTTGCTATGGTCTGGTTGCTATGGATGGTTTCTATGGACTGGATGCTATGGATGGTTTCTATATGCAGAGTATGCAGAAGTTACACAGAGCCAAATACAGGCATACCCCGCTTTTAAGTACACACTAGGGTTTATTTACTAATGCTGGAAATCGCAATATCAGGCTCACTTCTGCAGAAAAAACAATAAGCTTCTAACCCCAGCTTGTTCAGTTAAGCCTGGTAATAAAACCTGGAAGCTCATTGGTTTGTGTGCAGAAGTGAGCCTTATATTGCGCTTTCCAGCTTTAGTAAATAAACCCCATTGTTTACTTAAAAGTGGGATATGCCTGAAAAACAGAGCCATATCACCTCACAGCTGTGTGGGAGGAGCTATAGAAAGCCCCTCAGCTGTGTGTGAGGAGACATCGTCTCCTAGGAAACCAATGTAAACACATGCAGGCAGCCACTCTAAACAGCCACTCAGATTCTGGCTTGTTTTTTACTGTGCTTCTTCAAATGATTGTATTTTAAAAACTATAAATCGCACAGCGAATATCTTTATATTTTACGAATCACAAGACCCAGACCTTCAACCTGATGTATAGTATGTCTCTAAAATATTAAATTTGAAGGCACAGTCGCAGTTTACAAATTGCCTTGCAATATTAAGTTTTCAATTTTCTTTCCTCCATTGACTTTCATTGAAATGATGGATGGCGTGTGTTGCAAACAAATGTCTGTATCTTGAAAACCATTTGACCGATCGCTTAGTCGTCAACACGTGTAGTGTCAGCAGGGACAGCTGAACATTTTGATATAAGATTTGTGTAGGTCGGCTTGAAAATGAGGGAGTGGTCGCAGTTTACAAATCATGTAATGATTTTTCCGTTTTTGCCATTCTGTGCTCTAGCTCTCACCATTCATTCCTATGGGAAAATTTCGCCGCAAATATGACGATATTTCGCGAACGATTTGGCGAAACGTTCCACAAAGTAATAGCCCACTATTCGGGAACAAGCCGCTCGATTTGATATATTACTCGTCTATGTAGAGTAAAAACTGTGGGAGGAGTTAGGGTGGTAAATTTGGCTATAAAAATAATAATATATATGTGAGAGAATAGTAAGTGCTCTTGCTATGCAAGACCACTTAACTAGAAAAGGTACAATTTCTGGGGAAATTGTGTGACGTGTTCTTGCCTTCACCACTACTCCAGACTGGTGATGATGCCCCTGTAGATGTAAATGTGATCCAACAGTGTGTCGATCCATTTCGATCCATTGCCCCATCAAAAACTGCTTCATCAAAAACTACCCCATCAAAACTGCGCCATCCTATTTGCCCCATCAAAAACGGGTTGCTATGGACGGGTTGCTATGGTCTGGTTGCTATGGAGGGGTTGCTATGGAGTGGTTGCTATGGTCTGGTTGCTATGGACAGTTGCTATGGTCTGGTTGCTATGGTCTGGTTGCTATGGACTGGTTGTTATGGACTGGCTGCTATGGACTGGTTGCTATGGATGGTTGCTATGGTCGGGTTGCTATGGACGGGTTGCTATGGACGGGTTGCTATTGACTGGTTGCTATGGACTGGTTGCTATTGACTGGTTGCTATGGACTGGTTGCTATGGAGTGGTTGCTATGGAGTGGTTGCTATGGACGGGTTGCTATGGACGGGTTGCTATGGACAGTTGCTATAGTCTGGTTGCTATGTACTGGTTGCTATGGACTGGTTGCTATGGAGTGGTTGCTATGGACAGTTGCTATGGACAGTTGCTATGGACTGGTTGCTATAGAGGGTTGCTATGGAGGGTTGCTATGGTCTGGTTGCTATGGATGGTTTCTATGGACTGGATGGTATGGATGGTTGCTATATGCAGAGTATGCAGAAGTTACGCAGAGCAAATACAGGCATACCCCGCTTTTAAGTACACACTAGGGTTTATTTACTAACACTGGAAATCGCAATATCAGGCTCACTTCTGCAGAAAAAAACAATAAGCTTCTAACCCCAGCTTGTTCAGTTAAGCCTGGTAATAAAACCTGGAAGCTCATTGGTTTGTGTGCAAAAGTGAGCCTTATATTGCGCTTTCCAGCTTTAGTAAATAAACCCCATTGTTTACTTAAAAGTGGGATATGCCTGAAAAACAGAGCCATATCACCTCACAGCTGTGTGGGAGGAGCTATAGAAAGCCCCTCAGCTGTGTGTGAGGAGACATCGTCTCCTAGGAAACCAATGTAAACACATGCAGGCAGCCACTCTAAACAGCCACTCAGATTCTGGCTTGTTTTTTACTGTGCTTCTTCAAATGATTGTATTTTAAAAACTATAAATCGCACAGCGAATATCTTTATATTTTACGAATCACAAGACCCAGACCTTCAACCTGATGTATAGTATGTCTCTAAAATATTAAATTTGAAGGCACAGTCGCAGTTTACAAATTGCCTTGCAATATTCAGTTTTCAATTTTCTTTCCTCCATTGACTTTCATTGAAATGATGGATGGCGTGTGTTGCAAACAAATGTCTGTATCTTGAAAACCATTTGACCGATCGCTTAGTCGTCAACACGTGTAGTGTCAGCAGGGACAGCTGAACATTTTGATATAAGATTTGTGTAGGTCGGCTTGAAAATGAGGGAGTGGTCGCAGTTTACAAATCATGTAATGATTTTTTCCGTTTTTGCCATTCTGTGCTCTAGCTCTCACCATTCATTCCTATGGGAAAATTTCGCCGCAAATATGACGATATTTCGCGAACGATTTGGCGAAACGTTCCACAAAGTAATAGCCCACTATTCGGGAACAAGCCGCTCGATTTGATATATTACTCGTCTATGTAGCGTAAAAACTGTGGGAGGAGTTAGGGTGGTAAATTTGGCTATAAAAATAATAATAATAACTAGAAAAGGTACAATTTCTGGGGAAATTGTGTGACGTGTTCTTGCCTTCACCAATACTCCAGACTGGAGACGGTGCCCCTGGAGATGTAAATGTGATCCAACAATGTGTCTATCCATTTCGATCCATTGCCCCATCAAAAACTGCTTCATCAAAAACGACACCATCAAAACTGCGCCATCCTATTTGCCCCATCAAAAACGGGTTGCTATGGACGGGTTGCTATGGAGGGGTTGCTATGGAGGGGTTGCTATGGAGGGGTTGCTATGGTCTGGTTGCTTTGGTCTGGTTGCTATGGTCTGGTTGCTATGGTCGGGTTGCTATGGGCGGGTTGCTATGGGCGGGTTGCTATGGACAGTTGCTATTGACTGGTTGCTATTGACAGTTGCTATAGTCTGGTTGCTATGGTCTGGTTGCTATGGAGTGGTTACTATGGACTGGTTGCTATGGACTGGTTGCTATGGACGGTTGCTATGGAGTGGTTGCTATGGAGTGGTTGCTATGGAGTGGTTGCTATGGAGTGGTTGCTATGGATGGTTTCTATGGACTGGATGCTATGGATGGTTTCTATATGCAGAGTATGCAGAAGTTACACAGAGCCAAATACAGGCATACCCCGCTTTTAAGTACACACTAGGGTTTATTTACTAATGCTGGAAATCGCAATATCAGGCTCACTTCTGCAGAAAAAACAATAAGCTTCTAACCCCAGCTTGTTCAGTTAAGCCTGGTAATAAAACCTGGAAGCTCATTGGTTTGTGTGCAGAAGTGAGCCTTATATTGCGCTTTCCAGCTTTAGTAAATAAACCCCATTGTTTACTTAAAAGTGGGATATGCCTGAAAAACAGAGCCATATCACCTCACAGCTGTGTGGGAGGAGCTATAGAAAGCCCCTCAGCTGTGTGTGAGGAGACATCGTCTCCTAGGAAACCAATGTAAACACATGCAGGCAGCCACTCTAAACAGCCACTCAGATTCTGGCTTGTTTTTTACTGTGCTTCTTCAAATGATTGTATTTTAAAAACTATAAATCGCACAGCGAATATCTTTATATTTTACGAATCACAAGACCCAGACCTTCAACCTGATGTATAGTATGTCTCTAAAATATTAAATTTGAAGGCACAGTCGCAGTTTACAAATTGCCTTGCAATATTCAGTTTTCAATTTTCTTTCCTCCATTGACTTTTATTGAAATGATGGATGGCGTGTGTTGCAAACAAATGTCTGTATCTTGAAAACCATTTGACCGATCGCTTAGTCGTCAACACGTGTAGTGTCAGCAGGGACAGCTGAACATTTTGATATAAGATTTGTGTAGGTCGGCTTGAAAATGAGGGAGTGGTCGCAGTTTACAAATCATGTAATGATTTTTCCGTTTTTGCCATTCTGTGCTCTAGCTCTCACCATTCATTCCTATGGGAAAATTTTGCCGCAAATATGACGATATTTCGCGAACGATTTGGCGAAACGTTCCACAAAGTAATAGCCCACTATTCGGGAACAAGCCGCTAGATTTGATATATTACTCGTCTATGTAGCGTAAAAACTGTGGGAGGAGTTAGGGTGGTAAATTTGGCTATAAAAATAATAATAATAATATATATGTGAGAGAATAGTAAGTGCTCTTGCTATGCAAGACCACTTAATAATATATATGTGAGAGAATAGTAAGTGCTCTTGCTATGCAAGACCACTTAATAATAACTAGAAAAGGTACAATTTCTGGGGAAATTGTGTGACGTGTTCTTGCCTTCACCAATACTCCTGACTGGAGACGGTGCCCCTGGAGATGTAAATGTGATCCAACAGTGTGTCGATCCATTTCGATCCATTGCCCCATCAAAAACGACACCATCAAAACTGCACCATCCTATTTGCCCCATTAAAAACTGCTTCCTATGGACAGGTTGCTATGGGCTGGTTGCTATGGGCTGGTTGCTATGGACTGGTTGCTATGAATGGTTGCTATTTGCAGAGTATGCAGAAGTTACGCAGAGCAAAAAAAACCATAGCCATATCACCTCACAGCTGTGTGGGAGGAGCTATAGAAAGCCATCACAGCTGTGTGGGAGGAGCTACAGAAAGACCCTTAGCTGTGTGTGAGGAGATATTTTCCTCAGCGTCTCCTAGGAAACCAATGTAAACACATGCAGGTAGCCTTTAAGCACAGACTCAGATTCTGGCTGTTTTGAAAACTTGTGCTTCTTCAAATAATTGTATTTTAAAACTATAAATCGTACAGCGAATATCTTTATATTTTACGAATCACAAGATCCAGACCTTCAATTTGATGTATAGTATGTCTCTGAAATATTAAAATTGAAGGCACAGTCGCAGTTTACAAATTCCCTTGCAAATTTCAGTTTTCAAGATTTTGACGTCCATTGACTTCCATTGAAATGATGGATGGCGTGTGTTGCAAACAAATGGCCGTATCTTGAATACTGTTTGAACTTTCACGTAGCCATTGACACGTTTAGTGACAGCAGGGACAGATGAACATTTTGATATAAGATTTGTGTAGGTCGGCCTAAAAATGAGGGAGTGGTCGCAGTTTAGAAATCATGTAATGATTTTTCAGTTTTTGACATTCTACACTCTAAGCTTCACCATTCATTCCTATGGGAAAATTTCACCACAAAAATGATGATATTTCGCGAACGATTTGGCGAAACGTTCCACAAAGTAATAGCAACGCGATCGGGAACAATCCGCATATTTTGATATATTACTCGTCTATGTAGTGTAAAAACTGTGGGAGGAGTTAGGATGGTAAATTTGGCTATAAGAATAATAATAATAATATATATGTGAGAGAATAGTAAGTGATCTTGCTATGCAAGAACACTTAATAACTAGAAAAGGTACAATTTCTGGGGAAATTGTGTGACGTGTTCTTGCCTTCACCAATACTCCTGACTGAAGACAGTGCCCCTGGAGATGTAAATGTGATCCAACAGTGTGTCGATCCATTTCGATCCATTGCCCCATCAAAAACTACCCCTTCAAAAACGACACCATCAAAACTGCACCATCCTATTTGCCCCATCAAAAACTGCTTCCTGTCTAGGGTTGCTATGGACAGGTTGCTATGGACGGTTGCTATGGACTGGTTGCTATTGGCTGGTTGCTATGGGCTGGTTTCTATGGGGTGGTTGCTATGGACGGTTGCTATGAACTGGTTGCTATGGACTGGTTGCTATGGACTGGTTGCTATGGTCTGGTTGCTATGAATGGTTGCTATTTGCAGAGTATGCAGAAGTTACGCAGAGCAAAAAAAACATAGCCATATCACCTCACAGCTGTGTGGGAGGAGCTATAGAAAGCCATCACAGCTGTGTGGGAGGAGCTACAGAAAGCCCCTTAGCTGTGTGTGAGGAGATATTTTCCTCAGCGTCTCCTAGGAAACCAATGTAAACATATGCAGGCAGCCTCTAAGCACAGACTCAGATTCTGGCTGTTTTGAAAACGTGTGCTTCTTCAAATGATTGTATTTTAAAAACTATAAATCGTACAGCGAATATCTTTATATTTTACGAATCTCAAGACCCAGACCTTTAATTTGATGTATAGTATGGGGCTGATTTACCAAGCCTGTGCGCCATGACTCATGGTGCACAGGCAGGAGTAAAACTGTTTTTGATATTTACAAAAGAAACACGCTGCCAGTGCAGCGTGTTTCCTCATTTACTAAACTGCCTAATGCACCCAGGAGAGGGCGCACAGCACGCCAGTACAGAGCTGGCGTGCGGCATTTAGTAATGTAAACATCGGGGATACGGGCGGGAGTTTATTAGGGGAGGGAGGGGGGTGATGCAGGGGAAGTGTAGTGACATGTGTTTAAACGTGTGTGGCGGGCCGAATTGAAAGCGAAAGTGACTTTTGGGACCCGATCCCCGTGCGCTTGTCAAGTACGCCAGAACCTCGGAAGGTTCATTTGCATACTGGGCATGCGCAGAGGGAGAAATCGGGGCTTTGCGTGCGCCTCTTCAGTACGCCGGGAAATTCTTGGTAAATACCAAGGGGCGTAGCAGTGTTTGCACTGCCTGAAGCGACGCACAGGAAGCTCCGAGCTGTTCTCGGGCTGCGCTGACACTGAAGGGGAACTCCGCGCCAAATTTCAAATTTGAAACCGGTGCAGCTTCCCCCCCAGGGGTACAATAGGCTCTTCGGCTTGGTCCGGAACGTGAGGGGTTAACCCACACCAAAATCGGTGTGGGGTTCCCCCCCAGATCCGTACCAAGCCCTCATCCAGGCATGCAGTCTGGCCGGACAGGAATGGGGGTGGGGACGAGCGAGCGCCCCCCCCCTCCTGAGCCGTACCAGACCACATGCCCTCGACATGGGGGAGTGTGTGCTTTAAGGGAGGGGGGCACTGCCCCCCCACCCCAAAGCACTCTTGTCCCCATGTCGATAGGGACAAGAGTCTCTTCCTGACAACCCTGGCCATTGGATGTCGGGGTATGCGGGCGGGAGCCAATCAGAATCTGAGAGCCACTTTAATAAGGCGGCCCCCAGATTCTGGCCCCCCACCCTATGTGAATGAGTATGGGGTACATGGTACCCCTACCTATTCATCTGGTGGGAAAAGTGTTAACACAAATAAACCACACAAGAATAAAATAATTTATTAGCCAGCTCCGGGGGTCTTCCGCCAACCCACCCCGGTCTTTGCCGCCGCTGTCTTCCGCCGCAGCCCCCTTCACCACGAATCTCCGTGCTTGTTTGATGAGGGCAGCGGGCTTCGAAGTTTTCTCCGGGGGGAGGGTCGCACATCTCACCCCGGTTTTCTAGGCGTCTTCCGCTGCGGCCCCCTTCACCATGAATCTTCCTGCCTATGGGGGAGGGCCGCTGGCTTCGTAGTTTTCTGCCGGGGGGGGGGGGGCTCTCGATAGCCTCTTCTGCCTGGCTCTTCCGCGGGGGCCAGGGCTTCTCGTCGCTGTGTCGCCGTCTTCTGCCACCGCCTTCACCACAAAGCTCCGTGCTTGTGGGGGTAGGGCAGCGGGCTTCGAAGTCTTCGGCCAGTGTGAGGGTCACACATCCCACTCCGGACTTCTAGTCACATCACATCACTGTCACATGGGTTAAGGTCACATGTTGGCATAACCACGCCCACGCCCTATGCCAATATAAGTCCGTGCCCGCCGCTCAGAAGGCATTTCAGCGCCGGACCTCGCCGTGTCGACATCGAATGGAAGAAGAAGCCAGCGAGTGTCACCCCGCGGCGGAAGACAGCGACGAGAAGCCCTGGCCCCAGGAGGAGCCAGGCAGAAGCCGGCAAAGAAATCCGGAGTGGGATGTACGACCCTCGCTCCGGTCGAAAACGTCGGAAGCCCGCTGCCCTCCCTCCATAAGCAGGAGCTTCGTGGTGAAGGGGGCAGCGGCGGAAGACAGCGACGAGAAGCCCGCCACGTCCAAGTCCTGGATGGGATGTGCGACCCTCGTCCAGGCAGAAAAAATCGAAGGGGGCGGCAGCGGAAGAAGGCCTGGCCCCCGCGGGTGGTGCCCCGCGGCGGGAGACAGCCACGAGAAGCCCGGAGAGTGGCGCCCTCTGGCGGAAGACGGCGAAAGCAGCCCTGGCCTCGGGAGGAGCCAGGCAGAAGCGGAGGAGCCCGAGGTGGGGCGACACCCCCGTTGTTCTCCGCTGTTTTCGGCCGGCCCCCCCCGGATGTAAAGCAGCTTAATTTTGGGGTGGGGGCCCGGTCGAGCATGGCAGAGAGCATGGGTGGGTGTTTCCCCCCCGCAGAAAACGGCTAGAAGACCGAGGAGTGGCGACTCCCCCGTTGTTCTCCGCCATTTCCGCCGCCCCCCCCCCGGATGTGAAAGAGCTTAATTTGGGGTGGGGGCCTGGCCGAACATGGCGGAGAGCATCGGTGGGTATCTCTCTCCCCGGCGGAAGGCGGCGGCGAAGACCGGGGGGGGGGGGTAGGTGTACCCCCCCGGCGGAAGGCGGCGGCGAAGACCGGGGGGGGTAGGTGTACCCCCCCGGCGGAAGGCGAAGACCGAGGAGGGGTAATTTTTTTATTTATAAAACTACGACCAAAAAGTTAACAAATATATAAAATAAACAAAATAACTAAATAAACCAAATAACACAAAAACAAACAACAAAACACAAACCATCAAACCACCGACCTCCACCCACCAAGAAATAACTATAACGAAAGAAAAAACTATAAAAGATTTCAATCTGAAAAGTCATAGCCGGATAGCTGAATATTTTGTGACCGTGGTAAAGTTTGTTTGGTGTCTGTCAGTGAAAGTATGAGGGAGGAGATACATTTTGAATCACGTAAGTTTTTAAGCAGGAATAAGCATGTTCTCATTGACTTCAATGTTAAAAAAAGCGACTAAAAGCTTAATATTTTAAAAAGTATAAATACTACATAAAAACTTGAAGAAGTCCCATTGTTAGCTGAATGAGATGAACATTTTAAAAGTTGAATGGTCTCAATCGCTGAAAGTATGGCGAAGTTACGCAGAGCCAAAAAACGTACGGAATAATAAAGGATAAAATTAAAATTAAGAACTAGAAAATGCATTTCCTGAGGAAAATACGTGGGAATGCTGAATAGCTGAATTGCTAAGCCCGCACAAATCCCATTCACCATAACCGCTATACTATCTTTAGGACATACAAGCAGTGTTCCTTCAGTACTTCTAAAGCCTCTCTTTAATCATTAAAGGTGTTGTAAAGGTAAAATCATTTTCCCTAAATAACTTCCTTTACCTTTGTGCAGTCCTCCTTTACTTACCTCATCCTTTGATTTTGCTTTTAAATGTCTTTATTTCTTCTGAGAAATCCTCACTTCCTGTTCTTCTGTCTGTAACTCCACACAGTAGTGCAAGGCTTTTTCCCTGGTGTGGAGAAAGCCTCTTGAGGGGGGAGGGGGTGAGCAGGACGCCCACTAACACACAGCTCCTTTCTCTATCTGCAAAGTACAGAGCGTCCTGACTTCCTGGTCGCCCCTCCCCTTCAAGAGGTTTTCTCCCCTCCCCCCAGATGTGTGAGGGGGATAATTGCACTGAGGTAAAGAAAGCTATTTAGGGAAAGAATTACCATTACAAACGCTTTTTATCTACACACAAAATAAGTGAAATAACCCTTCAAACAAACCTTAATAAATCCACAACCGTACATGCGATCGATACAGCGACTTCACCGTATAAAAGACAAGACCCTTGTGAACGCATCGATATGAAATTTATGTTGATAAACTTAAAAATGTGGCCATGTCAGCGATTTAGAAAAGAGTATCTTTGTGTGTCTTACTAACAAATTTTAAAAGCGCGTTATAATGAAGGTCTATGGGGAAAAATTTGGAACTCTTGTCCTTTAGAAGCTCCAGCAACGAAAAGTAAAATGCACATCACAAAACTGATCACATTGCCTGAAAGCAGACAAAAATACCTTCCATTTGATATATAAATTGTGTATGACAAGTAGATCTTGTGGGCGTGAGAGCAATTTGTTCCCCCTTTTTTATAGATAATCCGAGTTTTTTCAAAACTCACACTCTAAAGGTCACATGACTCACTCTGAGCCATGTCCATAGGAAGACTGTTTAATCGATAAAATTTTCTGAAAAAATCACTAAACGTAAATTGCTTTTTCACAAAAACTATAAAAGATTTCAATCTGAAAAGTCATAGCCGGATAGCTGAATATTTTGTGACCGTGGTAAAGTTTGTTGGTGTCTGTCAGTGAAAGTATGAAGGAGGAGATACATTTTGAATCACGTACGTTTTTAAGCAGGAATAAGCATGTTCTCATTGACTTCAATGTTAAAAAAAAGCGACTAAAAGCTTAATATTTTAAAAAGTATAAATAGCACAAAAAAACTTGAAGAAGTCCCATCGTTAGCTAAATGAGATGAACATTTTAAAAGTTGAATGGTCTCAATCGCTGAAAGTGTGGCGAAGTTACGCAGAGCCAAAAAACGTACGGAATAAAATTAATAAGAATAATAAAAAACGAATAACAATACTGGGAATGCTTATTAAAGCATTCCCACTAATAATAAAAAACGAATAACAATACTGGGAATGCTTATTAAAGCATTCCCACTAATAATAAAAAACGAATAACAATACTGGGAATGCTTATTAAAGCATTCCCACTAACTAGAAAATGCATTTCCTGAGGAAAATACGTGGGAATGCTGAATAGCTGAATTGCTAAGCCCGCACAAATGCCATTCGCCATAACCACTATACTATCTTTAGGACATACAAGCAGTGTTCCTTCAGTACTTCTAAAGCCTCTCTTTGATCATTAATGGTGTTGTAAATGTAAAATAATTTTCCCTAAATAGCTTCCTTTACCTTAGTGCAGTCCTCCTTTACTTACCTCATCCTTTGATTTTGCTTTTAAATGTCCTTATTTCTTCTGAGAAATACTCACTTCCTGTTCTTCTGTCTGTAACTCCACACAGTAATGCGAGGCTTTTTCCCTGGTGTGGAGAAAGCCTCTTGATGGGGGAGGGAGTGAGCAGGATGCCCACTAACACACAGCTCTTGTCTCTATCTGCAAAGTAGAGAGTGTCCTGGTCGCCCCTCCCCCTCAAGAGGTTTTCTCCACAGCAGGTGTGTGAGGGGGAATATTGCACTGAGAGAGAATTACCATTACAAATGCCTTTAATTCACAGACCAAATGAGTTACCGAACCCTTCAAACAAACCTTAATAAATCCTCAACCGTACATGCGATCGATACAGCGACTTCACCGCTGTAAAGACAAGACCCTTGTGAACGCATCGATATGAAATTTATGTTGATAAACTTAAAAATGTGCCCATGTCAGCGATTTAGAAAAGAGTGCAATTGTGTGCTTCCTAACAAATTTTAAAAGCGCGTTATAATGAAGGCCTATGGGAAAAATTTTGGAACTCTTGTCCTTTAGAAGCTCCAGCAACGAAAAGTAAAATGCGCATCACAAAACTGATCACATTGCCTGAAAGCAGACAAAAATACCTACCATTTGATATATAAATTGTGTATGACAAGTAGATCTTGTGGGCGTGAGAGCAATTTGTTCCCCCTTTTTTATAGATAATCCGAGTTTTTTTAAAACTCACTCTGTAAAGGTCACATGACACACTGTAAAAGGTCTCCATAGACAAGCAGTGTAATCGATAACATTTTCTGAAAAAATCACTAAACGTAAATTGCTTTTTCACAAAAACTATAAAAGATTTCAATCTGAAAAGTCATAGCCGGATAGCTGAATATTTTGTGACCGTGGTAAAGTTTGTTGGTGTCTGTCAGTGAAAGTATGAAGGAGGAGATACATTTTGTACGGCATGAGATTTGAAGCAGGAAAAAGCATGTTCTGATTGACTTCAATGTTAAAAAAAAGCGACTAAAAGCTTAATATTTAAAAAAAGTATAAATAGCACAAAAAAACTTGAAGAAGTCCCATCGTTAGCTAAATGAGATGAACATTTTAAAAGTTGAATGGTCTCAATCGCTGAAAGTATGGCGAAGTTACGCAGAGCCAAAAAACGTACGGAATAAAATTAAGACATAAGAAGAACTAGAAAATGCATTTCCTGAGGAAAATACGTGGGAATGCTGAATAGCTGAATTGCTAAGCCCGCACAAATCCCATTCACCATAACCACTATACTATCTTTAGGACATACAAGCAGTGTTCCTTCAGTACTTATAAAGCCTCTCTTTAATCATTAAAGGTGTTGTAAAGGTAAAATCATTTTCCCTAAATAACTTCCTTTACCTTAGTGCAGTCCTCCTTTACTTACCTCATCCTTTGATTTTAAATGTCCTTATTTCTTCTGAGAAATCCTCACTTCCTGTTCTTCTGTCTGTAACTCCACACAGTAGTGCAAGGCTTTTTCCCTGGTGTGGAGAAAGCCTCTTGAGGGGGGAGGGGGTGAGCAGGACACCCACTAACACACAGCTCCTTTCTCTATCTGCAAAGTACAGAGCGTCCTGACTTCCTGGTCGCCCCTCCCCCTCAAGAGGTTTTCTCCCCTCCCCAGGTGAGTGAGGGGGAGAATTGCACTGAGGTAAAGGAAGCTATTTAGGGAAAGAATTACCATTACAAACGCTTTTTATCTACACACAAAATAAGTGAAATAACCCTTCAAACAAACCTTAATAAATCCACAACCGTACATGCGATCGATACAGCGACTTCACCGTATAAATGACAAGACCCTTGTGAACGCATCGATATGAAATTTATGTTGATAAACTTAAAAATGTGGCCATGTCAGCGATTTAGAAAAGAGTATCTTTGTGTGTCTTACTAACAAATTTTAAAAGTCGGTTATAATGAAGGCCTATGGGGAAAAATTTGGAACTCTTGTCCTTTAGAAACTCCAGCAACGGCGACTGGGGGATGGCGTGTACGTGAGGACGTGACACGCTAATGGAGGGCGGGACCAGCGAACGCAAAGCAGTCTGGGTGCAAGGGTGGCCGTGACGCGGAAGATGCCGAGTCTCCGAAACAGAGAGAGAGGACGGGAGAGCCCAGCTGAGCCACGGAGGAGCCGCAAGCAACTCCAACGCTACCGGATCGGGAAGGGACTGTTTTGACCCGATGCGCTGGATGATGTAGAGCGCGGAGTACAAACCGGGGATTCGTGCTGGGATACACCCGCTACTCCCTCACTCACCATTAGAACACGTCACGGAGCGCATGTTCACAGCGCATCCCCGCAAGCTGACTCCCCTCCCCATGGGATACAGGTAGTATAAGAAGCAGATTTTACAGGTACTGTGCCTAAATAATTGATCAAACTGCCTAGAGGTTAAGAGTGACAACAGAAGCGGATTTTAAAGGTACTGTGCCTAAATAATTGATCAAACTACCTAGAGGTTAAGAGTGACAACAGTATCGCATGTTTATGAAACACCTAACGCGCAGCACAAATGTAAAATGACTAAGTACCCAGGTGAGGGTAAAGGAACTCCCTACGTCTAGCTGGAAACTGTATATACTGTATGTGATCTCAGCAACAATTCTTTTTTTTTTTTTGGCTTGGATGGACGGTTCTCAGTATACTGTGGGTCAGAAGTGTTGGTGTTAGTTCTTTAAGAGCTTTTTTAAGAGCCCCACTTTATGCAATATAGCCTTTTAAATAGGCTTATTAAGGTTAGATCAAACCCCCCTGAACTTTCTATCAGGACAACCTCTAACCAGAGAACAGAACAGGGGTTAAAAAGGCTAAAGGTTAAAAACGTGCCAATAACAGAGAAGGGTCTGTAACGACCCAGGCAACGCATTGGTTACCGTAGATCACGTAGATCACAGAGAGCAGTGGGGGAGTTGGGCCTTAGGGGACACACCACCCCCCCTGTGCCCCCCCTGTGCCCCCTGTGCCACTAAGATTAGGTGCTAAAAGCCCACAAACAACGCCCCGTTTGGCATGCGAGATCTGGGTAATATGTGAGGTGGACTTCGAAGAAAGCTACTCTATCTACTATAGCCCTACTAAAGTCTTGTTATGCCGAGGGTAAAAGGGAAATGAAAATATTGACCATCAAAATACTATATACCAATATAGTGACTAATGTTCACTCTGCTTAATATCAAACGGTTGAACACAGTATCGAAGATAAAAGGAAGTCTGGTAATGGGGGACGTATTTGTTTAAGGTACTCCATGACACAAATCCTAAAAAGTATCAAGCCGATTAGCAGAAAAAGAGACCCAGTGTGTATCTATCCAAGTCTGTGAGTGGCGATACCATATACTGGGTTCTGTATATGGTAGTGATATCCTCGAGGTGGAGGCAAGGAAAGTTGTTGAAATAGATTTAACAAACAAAAGGACTCCATTTAAGGGGGCAGTTCTACCAAGCTCCATAGGGGATTATATAACCACAGACTAAGGTAGTAACAAGAGATCAAAGATCTTAGGATAAAAAGAGCTTTATCGAAAATCGTTGTGGGCTGATAGCTGTGTTGCGCCGAGGCCTACAGAGAGTGTAAGGGAGCCCTTCAGATAATACCCTGAGTAAATTACATTAACCCCTGGGCCCCATACGCCAAGAAGACCGATACGCCAAAGGGCCAAGAAGACCTGAATACAAACAATTTTAGGATCGGCGCATACCAGGAAAAGGCTCATAAAGATCAATGGACCACCATTCCACAACCTCTAAGGGTAAGCTCTGAAAACCCTTCCAGCAAATCAAACAAACTACTATAAGAAGAGCTGAACAGAAACAGTAGAGATAGAAGTTGAGGCAAAGATAACTGGTCGCCAAACTGGGGAAAAGAATCAGAAAGGTGAAAGGAAATATGTCAAGGATGTCAAGCAGAGCGACAAAAGGTGACACCCCAAAAACACCAAGTAGTTCGAACACAACAAGTTCGATAAGACAATATATGTCCAAAGGGGCAAGCACAAAAAACACAGGCTCCCCAAAGACCCTACAAGCCAAAACAGATAAAAAGTTAGACGCCACAAAATCGCATAGCTCAACCCAAGAGGGAACAATAGAGGAATCAAGAGAAGAGGAGTCCAGCGAGATTGATTCAGAAACAAGTAGAATGGAAGAACAGAGACCTGACAAACAAATCCCAACAAAAGGGGACATGGAAAAGATGCTGCTGCGTCTGGAAAACGTGATAAAAGGAGAAATACAAAGCCTTAGGACAGATTTCGGCCATCTTCTTACCAGGGTAGAAGCACTAGAAGAAAGATCAGAGAAACAAGAACAAGAGTCAGATCAATTAAGGGAACAAGTAGTCCAGTTACAGGTACAACAAAGGAACATACTTTATAAGTTAGAAGACCAGGAAAACAGAGCCAGGAGACAAAACCTGTGAATTAAAGCAGTGCCAGAAGAAAAAGGGGAAGATCTGAAGAAAATAATGTGGACAATTTTCAATCCGGTACTGGAAAAAACATCTGAGGACCCTATCAGGATAGAGAGAGTTCACCGTAAAGGAAAACTCAAAAAAACAGCTAAGGAATGGCCTAGAGATGTCATAGTTAGATTCCTCTCCTTTGAAGAGAAGGACGAATTATGGAAGAAATTGAGGGGTCACCCCCCCTGGTTTATGGAGGATCTACTTTACAGATATATGCAGACTTATCCGCAGAAACCCTAGCTAGGCGACGACTCTTAAAGCCTCTCCTACTATTGCTTGTGGACAAGAAAATTAAATGTAACTGGAGATTCCCGGCATGCCTTGTAGCAACAAAAGAAGGCAAATCAGCGACATTACGATTTCCTGAAGAGTTAAGAGATTTCTGTAAGAGAATGGATATACAGATACCAGAACTACCGGGATGGACTTAAAGGGGGGAGTTAGCAAAGGGGGATGGTATGGAGGGATGGGTGAGGGAGACCACATTGACACCCTTGAGTAGAAAAGAATTCACCCCTATCACTTTAGATAGGGGGTACGCGTAGGTCCCACCTCGGGGAAACTGAACCAAGGGGAGATGGTTGGTCCAGAGGCCTGGAGATGGCCATTAGGGAAAAGGGAGGTAGGGGGAGGGAATAGAGGGTGGGGAGAGGGGAGGGAGGAAGGGAGAGAGGGAGGAAGGGGGGACTCACCACACCAAATTTGCTGGGGAAAAAAAAAAGGGAATAGGATAAGATGCCAATATTAAAATGTGTATCATTTAATGTAAAGGGCCTCAATAACCCCGTTAAAAGACATAAAGGGGCTGATTTACCAAGCCTGTGCGCCAAGACTCATGGTGCACAAGCAGGAGTAAACCTGTTTTTGAGATTTACAAAAGAAACACGCTGCCAGTGCAGCGTGTTTCCTCATTTACTAAAGTGCCTAATGCGCCCAGGAGAGGGCGCACAGCACGCCAGTACAGAGCTGGCGTGCGGCATTTAGTAATGTAAACATCGGGGATTCGGGCGGGAGTTTATGAGGGGAGGGAGGGGGGTGATGCAGGGGAAGTGTAGTGACATGTGTTTAAACTTGTGTGGCGGGCCGATTTGAAAGGGAAAGTGACTTTTGGGACCCGATCCCCGTGCCCTTGCAAAGTACGCTAGAACCTCGGAAGGTTCACTTGCATACTGGGCATGCGCAGAGGGAAAAATCGGAGCTTACCGCGCGCCTCTTCAGTACGCCGGGAAATCCTTGGTAAATACCAGGCGGCGTAGCAGTGTTTGCACTGCCTGGAGCGGCGCACGGCAAGCTCCGAGCTGTTCTCGGGCTGCGCTGACACTGAAGGGGAACTCCGCGCCAAATTTCAAATGTGAAACCGGCGCGGCTTCCCCCCCAGGGGTACAATAGGCTCTCCAGCTTGGTCCGGAACGTGAGGGGTTAACCCACGCCAAAATCGGCGTGGGGTTCCCCCCCAGATCCGTACCAAGCCCTCATCCCAGGCATGCAGTCTGGCCGGACAGGAATGGGGGTGGGGACGAGCGAGCGCCCCCCCCCCCTCCTGAGCCGTACCAGACCACATGCCCTCGACATGGGGGAGTGTGTGCTTTGGGGGAGGGGGGCGCTGCCCCCCCACCCCAAAGCACTCTTGTCCCCATGTTGATCGGGACAAGAGCCTCTTCCCGACAACCCTAGCCATTGGTTGTCGGGGTATGCGGGCGGGAGCCAATCAGAATCTGGGAGCCCCGTTTAATAAGGTGGCCCCCAGATTTCGGGCCCCCACCCTATGTGAATGAGTATGGGGTATATCGTACCCCTACCCATTCACCTGGTGAACGTGGTTTTAACTTTGAGGGTCTTCTGCCGCCGCCCCCTTCGAATTTTTCGGCCTGGACGGGGGTCGCACATCCCATCCAGGACTTGGACGTGGCGGGCTTCTCGTCGCTCTCTTCTGCCGCTGTCCCCTTCACCACGAAGCTTCGTGCTTGTTTGATGAGGGCAGCGGGCTTCCGTCGTCTTCTCCGGGGCGAGGGTCGTACATCCCACCCCGGATTTCGTCGCCGGCTTCTGCCTGGCTCCTACTAGGGGCCAGGGCTTCTTTTGCCGTCTTCCGCCGGAGGGCGCCACTCTCCGGGCTTCTCGTCGTTGTCTTCCGCCGCGGGGGCCAGGCCTTCTTCTTTGCCGCCCCCTTCGAATTTTTCGGCCTGGACGGGGGTCGCACATCCCATCCAGGACTTGGACGTGGCGGGCTTCTCGTCGCTCTCTTCTGCCGCTGCCCCCTTCACCACGAAGCTCCGTGCTTGTTTGATGAGGGCAGCGGGCTTCCGTCGTCTTCTCCGGGGCGAGGGTCATACATCCCACCCCGGATTTCGTCGCCGGCTTCTGCCTGGCTCCTACTAGGGGCCAGGGCTTCTCGTCGCAGTCTTCCGCCGCGGGGTGACACTCGCGGGCTTCTTCTTCCATTCGATGTTGACACGGCGAGGTCCGGCGCTGAAATGCCTTCTGAGCGGCGGGCAAGGACTTATATTGGCATTGGGCGTGGGCGTGGTTATGCCAACACGTGACCTTAACCCATGTGACAGTGATGTGATGTGACATCACTGTCACATGGGTTAAGGTCACATGTTGGCATAACCACGCCCACGCCCTATGCCAATATAAGTCCTTGCCCGCCGCTCAGAAGGCATTTCAGCGCCGGACCTCGCCGTGTCAACATCGAATGGAAGAAGAAGCCCGCGAGTGTCACCCCGCGGCGGAAGACTGCGACGAGAAGCCCTGGCCCCTAGTAGGAGCCAGGCAGAAGCCGGCGACGAAATCCGGGGGGGGGAAGTACGACCCTCGCCCCGGAGAAGACGACGGAAGCCCGCTGCCCTCATCAAACAAGCACGGAGCTTCGTGGTGAAGGGGGCAGCGGCAGAAGACGGCGACGAGAAGCCCGCCACGTCCAAGTCCTGGATGGGATGTGCGACCCCCGTCCAGGCCGAAAAATTCGAAGGGGGCGGCAAAGGAGAAGGCCTGGCCCCCGCGGCGGAAGACAACGATGAGAAGCCCGGAGAGTGGCGCCCTCCGGCGGAAGACGGCGAAAGAAGCCCTGGCCTCGGGAGGAGCCAGGCAGAAGCGGAGGAGCCCGAGGTGGGGCGACACCCCCGTTGTTCTCCGCTGTTTTCGGCCGGCCCCCCCGGATGTAAAAGAGCTTCATTTTGGAGTGGGGGCACAGTCGAGCATGGCGGAGAGCATGGGTGGGTGTTTCCCCCCCCCGGCAGAAGACGGCTAGAAGACCGAGGAGTGGCAATTTTTTATTGAAAAATTCTACGACCAAAAATGTATACAGAAAAAACAAAAACAATTAAACCAAAACGACCCTCTGCCCCAATACATTTTCTTTACATACAAATATTATCCCACCATGCTATACATATACCATCTATACATCATTAAAAATTAGCACCAATACCTGCCCCACTCACTTGCATTTTTATACTCTTTAGTCATTACCACTTCCCAAGTACCAAAGCAACCCTCTACCACTAAACATTTTCTTTACGTACAAACACTATCCCACCATACTATACATATACCATCTGCACATCACTAAAATCGCACCAATACCTGCTCCAATAACTTGCATTATTATACTCTTTAATCATTTCCACTTCCCAAGTAACCCCAACCCCTAAAACATACATACTTCTATTATGCATAAACAAATAAAACAAAATCATAACCCTAACCTTCCCCAAAACTTTAAAATCTACGCAACCACGCAATTGTACATACACATGTTACCACATTACTGCTTTTTTTTTTTTTTTTTTTTTTTAGTAAAATTACTCACCCCAGGACTGCTTTTACACCGCCCCTTTCCCACCGCCACCCAACATTGCTCATACACATGTTACCACATTACTGCATTTTTTTTTTTTTTTTAATAAAATTACTCATTTACTTCCATCAGCACAATCCCCTGCAACCATACCCCCACCAGAATCCTCCACAGGATCCAAGGTGGAAAACCTGTTCTGCAGGGCTATACCAGGGGGAGTCTGGGCACTACTTGTCGCCCCAACTCCACCTTCTGGAGAGGAAACACCCGGACCAGGACCTGACCCAGAACTGGGGATCACCCCAGGACTGCTTTCACACCGCCCCTTTCCCACCGCCACCCAAACATTGCTTTTACTCTCCTTACCTGGCTGAGAAGGCAAGTCTACAACTGGCTGGGGATCTCTAGGAACCTTACCCCTTCTGCCCTTACGAACAGGTCTCGTACTAGGGGTATCAGAATCAGAGAAACGACCCGCCTCTTGATCCCCCCCACCACCAGACACAGGGACAGAGGACCCAGACCAAGTAGGAATGGGCTGCGAATCCCGAGAAGGGGGATGCAACACCACCCTAGGCATCTTAGCCTTGCCACGAGATACCACAGATTGCACCAAAGGGGCCTTACCCCTCCCCCCAGATTTTAAAGGGGAAACTCTCGAGCCGCCCGACTTATGACCCAATCTTCCTGACGATGGCCCCGGACTCCCGGAACCCATCACAAAAGACTGACCCTCAAGAGTCACTGCGCCAGCCAGCTGGAGCGGGGCAGGAGGCCCGGCCGACGAAACAACCGGAAGCACAGACTCCCTAGACCCCCCAGGCCCCGCAGGGGGAGACACCCCCCCAACAGGTGCCCGAAAGGCCGAGGGGCACTGGCTAAAAACGTGCCCCATAACACCGCACAGATTGCATTGAAATTTATTGCACCCGCTGGCCAAGTGCCCAGCTTCATTACACTTTGTGCAAAAGGGTTCCCTACAGTCCCTACTGAAATGCAAAGGACTGTTGCATCTAAAACAGAGCTTGGGTTGCCCTGGATAGAATGCAAGGATCCTATCCCTCCCAATATAACCTGACGCAGGCACATGTGTCACTGATAACCCGATGCGTCTAAGCCTTACTGAGACAGACCAGGCACCAGTCCAGATCCCCTTGGCATCCAAAACTTTCCCTGGCGGGGCCATCACCTGGCCGTACCGCCCCAACCATGTTGTGATATCTTCTGCGGGAATAGATTCATTTCTAACCAGGACTGACACCCTTTTTATTTCTTCCTGTCTAGACAGGGGGACTGCTCTAAAGGATTTCCACGAGGACTGATTCTTCACCACCTCCCGTCTGGAGATAAAACTCTCCATTAAGACGGGGGTACCAAAACTTACATCATACTCCAGGGAGCCCGAGGGGTGGATAACAGCAAAGATGTCTGATGCCTTAAACCCAAGGGCCAACACCATATCCACCACCTCGTCTCTCCCCGGAGGACGACCAAACTCTTCCAACCAGCGCAGCTGCACAACATTATGGCGCTTACGCTCCACTCCCCCCACCCTAGTGGCAGCTGGCACTGAGCCCCTAAAAGCCATCGTACCGTGGGCACTATAAAAACGCCCAAGCTGTACCCTGCCACCAGTGACATCTGCAAAAGACAACCCCACTTTTAGGGCCGACATAACCCCGGCCTCCTGGGACCCACTGATTTGGGGAGGAGGCGGGGGGAGATCAGAAACAACAACATTGCTAGAATCAACATTATCAACAGCTATACTTAAGTCTTTCCCAGGGGCCCCGGGCACAGCAGGTGCACAAGCACCGGAAACACCCCCAGCAGAAATAATTGCTGCCGGAGGGGTCCCCGCACCGCCCAGAGGACCCACTTGGGGCTGACCCGTATGCTCCAAAACCCCAGAGGGTACCCCAATGTCATGAAAACCAGTACTCTGGTCCGCTTTAGTTGGCTCACCCTCCAGCAGCCGTATGTGGTCCATCGCAAGACATGGGCTAGTTATACTACCCTGCTCGCAATCACCCCACTCCATGCGCTGGGGGGTCATCGCCACGGACTCAGAAACTGAAGGGCCGGAGGGGGAAACCACAAGAGGCACCCCACCACCCGGCAGCAGGTCCACAGGAAAAGATGACCCAACAGTCTCCGCAACAGTGGCCACCCCCAAAACCCGGGATGAGACAATAGTAGGTATCTCACCCCTCACAGTGTCCTCGGCAGAAATCCCACGATCCATGGCACTCACACCCGCGGAACCGTCCTTCATTGCTCCATCCTTCTCAGCAACAGCCTCCACAAGTCCCATCTCCTCACCCGCAGCTGTCCCGGGATCCGCTACTTCCGGCTCCACACCTTCAGCGGTAACCCCGCAACCCGCGGTATTCACTTTCGCGGCCATACCCTCCGGCTCCACACCCGCAGCGGCAGTCCCGCGACCCGCGGCATCCACCGCAGCAGTAGCCTCGCGACTCGCGGCACACACATTCGCGGCAATACCCGCCGCGACTTCGTCCTGCGTTCCTCCAACCTCCATGACTTCCTCCTCGTCCGCAGCAGCCCCGGGACCCTGCCACTTCCGGTCCCGCGGTGATCGCGGGGGATCCGACCAGGCCTCCAGGCTGGGCGCCCCCTGATGGCAAAGGGGAAATTGGCACCTCAGCCTGGGAGCTACGGCGAGCAGCCTGGCTTCCCTTATCACAAACCTCCATCAGGCGTTCTTCCAACTCATCCATCTCATCAGTGTCCATAGTAGATTGATCCAACAGCCGGTTCCAATAAAGTGATATACTCACTCAGGGTCGTTTTCAATGTCTGAACACTCAGGCGATAGCCCTTCCGCTTCTTTTTGCCCACCCGATCTCTGGCTGTTCTTAAGCGTGCCAGGTCTTCATGCACTACCACCAAAAAGTCCATAAGCCTTCCCAAGACTGCATAGACTTCCATCCGACGGCCTGTAGCTTCAAAATCACTTTCACCTGGCTGCTGCTCCTGCCATGCAGAGAGAGCAATCTGGGACTCCAGATACCTGAGATCCTCATCTGATGGTCTCAAACTCTCCACTGTCCTTGAAATGGTATCCGATCCCTCCACAGGCATAGCTTCTCTCACCGCCCGGGAAGTAGAGCCTCCCCCTGGGCTGATAGCTTCCATGGCTCTCTGGAAGTCCAGAGAGCCTCACACACACGCCCTCAAGACCGAGGAGTGGCGACGCCCCCGTTGTTCTCCGCCATTTCCGCCGGCCCCCCCCGGATGTAAAAGAGCTTGATTTGGGGTAGGGGGCCTGGCCGAACATGGCGGAGAGCATCGGTGGGTGTCTCTCTCCCCGGCGGAAGGCGGCGGCGGCGAAGACCGGGGGGGGGTAGGTGTACCCCCCCGGCGGAAGGCGGCGGCGAAGACCGGGGGGGGGGTAGGTGTACCCCCCCGGCGGAAGGCGAAGACCGAGGAGGGGTAATTTTTTATTTATAAAACTACGACCAAAAGGTTAACAAATATATAAAATAAACAAAATAACTAAATAAACCAAATAACACAAAAACAAACAACAAAACACAAACCATCAAATCACCGACCTCCACCCAACCAAGAAATAACTATAAAGAAAAAAAAAAAAATAGCACCAGAACAGGTATTTACAACAGGCTCACTGGTACAAGAGAAAGTCTTTATAGTCCATCAGAAAAGCTTGCCCAGATCATTGCCAAAAAAAAAAAAAAAAAAAACCACTTAAAACGGCTCACTGGTACAGTAGGGAGATATTAAAGTCCATAGAAACCACTACTGTCCAGATCATCGCCAACCCACAACACACCCCACCATCACAACAACAAATACCTACAACCCACGTATGAGCAAGAACATGATAGTCAGACATGTCTGTAGCCTTATTTCAAAAAAAAAAATACCATAAACAAAATCTAAGGGGGTGAAAAAGGATAGATGCCCCTACCCATGGAGAGGGGCAGAGCCGTGACCTAAGGGGGCTGGAAGAGGAACCCCCTCCATAAATGGGCACACCTCTCAGGCCCGACCCTGCTCCTTTCCAGATCCCGCACCTTCACCAACTCCCGAAAGATACCGCCCACCACCTCATGCACAGGCAGGATTTTGTCCCTAGTGGACACCAAACACCGAGCGTGCCAAGTGTAATAAAGCACAACTAGGCTGACTAAATAAAGTGACGATAACTCAAATCCCCTGCGGACCCCAAAATCACCATACACTCGCTCAGCATAGGTCAGGGCCGGAAGGCGGGGGTAGCCAATGGCACCCCCTACCTTCGTAAGAACCTCCATGTTGAAGGGACATTGGACCAGAAAATGGTCCATGGTCTCCAATGTCCCACCACATTCCTGACGGGGGCAGTCCCTGTCCCCCAGGTTCCTGTATTTGAGATTCGCACGGACATAGAGTCGTCCATGGAACGACCTCCATGCGAGATCCCAAAACTTACTTGGAATTCTAGAAGAATTCAAGAGGGCTAGCCCCTCCGTGAGGACCCTCTCAGGGCAGTCCCTCAAAGACAGGGGCTTCAAAATGTCCGAGGCCATGACCCTCAGGTACAGCTCCCGCCGACCCAAAGAGCCCACCTCCAGGGCAGTTATCCGCCACTGCCTCAGTACCTTTAATGCCAGGGGGACATAGGAAGGGAGATACCCATGCGATCTCCTCAGATCGCCGGGCCTCCCCCCCTCCCCCCACTGCCTCAAGAACAGCAAGAGCCAGTCCTTGCATGAACACTCCCACCAGGAAGGCTCGTCCACAAATATGGACTGCAAATTGTATTTAACAAAGATGGTGACAAAGAACACCACCGGGTTGACCATGTCCAACCCACCTTGCCGTCGCTGGCGGTATGTGACCTCCCTCTTGATCAGGTTCAGTCTGCTTCCCCACAACAGCAGGAAGAACAGACCATAGACCCGAGCATAGAGAGATGCTGGCAAAAGACACACATAGCTTACAAAGAGAAACTCAGGCAATAAGTACGTCTTGACCAAGCTTACCCTTTCCCTCAGGGAAAGTTTCCAACCTTTCCAGGCCTTCACCTTCCGAGTGGCACTCACCAGCCTGCGCTCCCAGTTTAGCTTGGGATAATCACCCGGGCCGAAATGAATGCCAAGAACTCGAATCTCTGGTACGGGCGTGGGGAACACGTCCGGAAGGGGGAACTGCTCCCCCTCCTTCCCCAACCAGAAAACTTCACTCTTGTCCCAATTGACCAGCGAGCCTGACGCCTCAGAGTAGCACCCGATCTGGGACTCCACATAATGGGCCTCCTCACGACCAGATACCACCACCGAGACGTCGTCCGCATAGGCCACAACCCTCACCGCCGAAACCGGACCCCCGACAGGTCCCACCGGAACCCCCCCCAGACGCCCGCAGTCTAGCCTCCTTACGAAGGGGTCGACCGCAAAGATGTACAGGAGGGGGCTCAGCGGGCACCCCTGCCGGACGCCAGAGTCCACGGCAAAGGCCCGGCCCACCCAACCGTTGACAAGAGGGAAGCTCTCAGCTCCCCTATACAATACCTGCAGCCAATCAACGAATTGATCAGGCAGACCGTATCTCCTCAGAAGCAGCCAAAGGTACTCGTGGTTCACCCGATCAAACGCCTTAGCCTGATCCAATGCAAGCAGATACCGCTCGCTGCCATCAGCCCTGCACCTTTCCACAGCCTCCCGGACGCTCAGGACGGCACTAAAAGTGCCCCGGCCAGGAATTGTGCAGTGCTGAGAGGGAGACAGCATCCTGCCCGCCAAAGCAGACAGACGTGTAAACAAGATCTTTGCCAGTATCTTCCTATCTGTGGTAAGAAGGGCGATCGGACGCCAATTCTCCACCACAGACGGATCTTTCCCCTTTGACAGTAGGATCAGAGCTGACCTTCTCATTGAGGGAGGCAGCAGGCCATAGGCCAAACATTCACTAAACACGTCCCTCAGATGAGGAGCCAAGAGGCTCTTAAAGGTTTTGTAGAACTCGGCCGTGAGCCCATCGGGCCCAGGTGACTTTTTAGAAGCTAAAGAGCTAATAGCCTGCTCAACTTCAGCTACCGAGATCTCTTCTGTCAGAGAGTCAGGAAGGTCAGACCCCACTTCCAGCGGGGTCTCATCAAGGAATTCCCTGACTTTCTCCATGTCTAGAGGCCGCTTCTTCAGGAGGTCCGAAAAGTGGTCTCTGACGACACCCAGGATCCCCGATCTGGACCGGACCAGAGATCCTGAGGCATCCTTCAGGCCATGTACGACCTTCGACCTCGCCACCTCACCACAGCTCCTGTAGGGATCAGGAGAGATAAACTTCCCATAATCCCTCTCAAAAACCAGGGAGGCGAGACGGTCGTACTGACACTCCTTCATCTGCGCCTTCAGACCGGATATCTGTTCCTGAGAGCCCCCAGAGGACACCAGGCGGTCAAGCTGCCTGCGTAGTCTCTGGTAAGCCTGGTACTTGGAAGCTGCCCTGTACCCAGAGATTTCCCGGAAAAAGTCGCCAGACCTCTTTTTAACTACTTCCCACCACTCAAGGCGGGAGCAGTTGCCCTCAAGGAGCGAGGTCTGGCCCAGGAAGAAAACCTCATAGGCTTCCCTAACCTCAGGATCCTCCAGTAGCGACCCATTCAGGCGCCACAAACCCCTCCCTTTCTGAGGAGTGTCAGCGACATTCAGGGCCACAGATACCATACAGTGATCGGAGAACTCTACCGACTGCAGCTCAGGAGCCGAGCAGACAGAGTCCTCCTTTAAAAAAAACCTATCTAATCTACTCTTACTACTACCTCGGGAAAATGTGAAACCAGTGAGGTTGGGGAGGTGACGAACGTGCACATCCACCAACCTGGCCTCCCTCACTACGTTATTCAAAAAAATACTATCATATCCCAGAGGGTTGGCGGCACCTGCCCGGTCTTTGGGCCTAGTGATCATATTGAAATCGCCACCAAAAATCACCTGCTGGGACGTAAAAAGATAAGGCTTAACCGCCGTAAGGAGGCTCCTCCTCTCCCTCCTAGTTTGAGGCCCATAAAAATTTATGAGCCGGAGGAATTGCCCCCTCACGACAGCGTCCACCACCAGACATCTACCGATCTCCACTTCAATCACTCGCCGGCAAGCCACCGGACCAGTCTTAAAAAGGACCGCAACCCCACTGCAGGGCTCGGCCGCAAGAGACCAGAGGGAGGGCCCACATCTCCACTCCCTCTTTGCTAGATGCATCTCTGCCACAGATGCCAGCCAGGTCTCCTGCAAAAACAAAATGTCAGCTTCAACACGGCTGAGAAAATCGAAGGCCATAAAACGAGCTCCCGCAGAACGAATACTTGCGACATTAATGGTCGCAAGCCGTATTGGAGAGGGTACCGCCATCAGAATGATTGAAAGTGGTCATGTTCTCCTTCATACTACAAACACAAAAACATATTTACATATCTACACTTCCTCCTCCTCTGAGCCCGAGGAGGAGGAGAGATACCAAACGGGTTCCCCAGGGACACCCCACTTCGTGCCCCTGGGGGAACCCCACCCTTCACTGGGGACTTCCCGCCCCCAGATCTGGCAGCCTTCCCCTTCTTCTTTTTCCCGTCTCACCTGCTCCCACTCCTGCCACCTCTCCGAGATGACTACACCACCCCCCTCCTCGGACCCGCTGCTCGAGATTTCCCTCTTGGATGAGGCTCGAGCAGCTTCCATCTCCATGGCCACAGGGCCAGAGGAGACTCTGGGTCCAGAAGGGGGGGGAATGGAAGAGGCAGGAGGGGGGCCAGAGACAGGGGAGAGGACAGGGGGGGACCAGACTTAACTGAACGGGAAGAAGAAGGGGAGGGGGGGGACGGGACTTGGGAGGGGGGGGACGAGGGGGGGGGGGGTACGAGGAGGGGAAGATGAGGGAGGAGGGCATGGGGAAACAGATGGAGGGCCAGGTGGAGGGGAGGGGCAATGGTGAGGAGGGGGAAAGGGAAGGGGGATGGGGATCGGCCCTGCAACATTAGGAGGGGAAGGCCCTGGCCCTGGCCCCGGACCCTCAGGCCCGGGACCCCCAGGCCTCCCCGACTCCTCCCCACCGGCTCCGCCCTCCGGAGGATCGGGAGCCTCCTGGCCAACCGAGCCCGTGTCCCCCGGGGGGGGAGCCCCACGCCCACGCCTGCTCCGCCTTCTTTGAGGCAATGGGCCTGTTGGTCCCTCCGGAGCAGTACTAGGGGCTCCAGGATCCCCACCCCCCCGGCCATCACTCGCCGGGGGGGCTTCGGCCGCTCCCGGCCCGGGAGGTCCCCCCCCTGAGGAAGAACCCCGATATGCTTTGGGACACCTGCTAAATGGGTGCCCCATCTCACCACACAAGTTGCAGCATATCTTCCCACATGACTCGGACTGGTGGCCAAACTCGTGGCACCGGCCACATCTGACCACCGTGCAGTCCGAGCTCATGTGGGTCGGGCTGCCGCACTTGAAGCAACGACGGGGCTGTCCCGGGTAGAACGCCAGGATCCGGTCTCTGCCTAGAAAGGCGCTGCCAGGGAGGTGGGCAACACTGTTGCCCTCCCTCTTGAGCCGGATCCTGGTCAACCAAGCCCCGGTCCAGACCCCGCGCTCATCAAGGTTCTTCCTCAGGGGGGTCTGCAACTGCCCGTACCTCCCGAGCCAGGTGGCAATGTCCTCCGGAGGGAGCGACTCATTCCTCACCAGGATGGTGATGTTCTTAACCTCCTCCTGCCTGGAGATGGGAATGAGCCTGTACCTCTTCCAAGGGTCAACGCCCCTCACCAACCCAAAGCTGGTGATAAAGCGTTCCATACACACGGGAGTGACAAAACTTATATCAAACTCCCGTGTGTTGGTGGGATGGATGACAGCAAAAAGGTCATCCACCCCAAAACCCAAGGAGAGTACCAGGCCCACCACCTCACCTCGAGCGGGGCAGGGGTCCGGACCCTCGTACCGAAGCTGGACAACATTCCTACGCCTCCTCTCTGGACCACCTGTACCCCTCGTCCACGCCGACCCCTGCGTCCTCTCCTGGTCAGCAGGGGGGGCGCGGAAATTCTGGGCGCCAAACCGGCTGTACAGGTGGTCCAGAGGGGCACGAGAGCCCAACACCTGGGCGAAAGAGCGACCCCCCTTTAGGGCAGACAATAAGTTGGCCTCCGGAGACCCCCGAAAGATGTTCTCCGGAAGTGGGGCACCCCCCTCAGCACCCCCAGAAGTGGGGGGGGACGGGGGGGCCCCCATCCCTGCCGGTGGTGTTGCACCCACCCCCGCTGATATACCCTGACCACCCTGACCCACCACCTTTGGCCTGACTACAGGCTCCCCCCCCCCCGGGACCACAGCAGAGGGGGGTACCACCCCCACCAAACTCCCCCACCCAGACCCCTCCGCGACCACACCAGCCCCTTGGGACTCCACCTGTACTGGGGGGGAGCCCCCCTGGGACCCCTCCAACTGCCGGATATAATCATATGCTATACAGTCCACTGGGAGGGGTCCCACCTGACTTTCCCCCCACCCCGCCTGTGCTGCAGGGAGCCCCTCGGGGCCTGTGGCAGTGTCCATGAGGACCTGGGGGGGTGGCAGCTTACCGTCCAATTTACCGTCCTCACCGTCTCTGTCCATCTCCTGCCGGGGGTGCCTGGAGGTGCCTGCTGCAGCGTCTGGGGCTGGGCACCCCTGCACCCCCGGCCTCTCATCCCCCAGGTCCCCTGAGCCCCCACCGACCACCGCAAACTCGCGGGGGGGCACTTCCGGTCGCGGGACGGGCACTTCCGGTTCCGGTCCGGTCACTTCCGGTTCCGGTCTGGTCACTTCCGGTTCTTGGGCGGTCACTTCCGGGTCCCAGTCTACTCCACCCCCAACAGCCGGCGCCATCTTGGCCACACTGCACACAAGCTGTTTACCTCCAGATGACCGCAGCACAATGCCTCCACCATGTGTCTGCCTCTCTCCCGATGACATAGCAGCTGCAGGAGCAGTCCCTGGCCTTTCCATGGCCAGATCCTCCCGCTCCACTGCAAGCTGAGGGGTCATGGAAGCCGACACATGGCGGGCTTCAGCTGTGGCAGTGCGACCATCCTGGGGGAGCCTGGGTATGCTGACCTGAAGATGGCGGGGGGGTACCGCCGGCGGCACCTGGGCCCGGCGACCTCCTGGATCACTGGACTCCCCGGACTTCGCCAACCCCCCAGTCCCTTCCACGGACCGAGGGATCGGCTCCCGGGAACCCTCCCCAGGTTTTATGGCCATACTGGGCCCTGCACCACCGGCACTCGCTCGCCCCCCCCCCCACTGCACCCAGGCTCCCCTGACTCTCCTGGCTGTTTGGGGGGTTGGGACCCCTTCTTAGACCGCCCGCTCCTCCTCGCTGCCTGGCTCCCTTCCCGGTTGGCCTGCTGGAGGGTCCTCCGGAGCTCCTCTAGGAAGTTCATCTCTCCAGCCCCACGTTGGCAAAAGCCCCCCAGGTATTCCCATATTTCTTTTACTTCTAGTCCTAGGGTGGTGATGGCCCCCTTGAATTCAGATCTCTTATTACTGGAGCACCTGTCCCTCTTTTCCCTCAGGCCTGCGAGAGTAGTCATCTTTTCCACGCAGGCCTGAGATATCCTCACCAGCAGGGATTTGATTTTATCCCGCCTCTTCCTGGTTCTTGCTTCATTCTCACCTGGCTGAGGGGCTGTCCAGTCTGAGAGACCCTCCTGGGTCTCCAGGAAGAGACGGTCCTCCCTGCTGATGGTGGTGGCGGTGGTCTGGCTGGAGGGCAGGTGCTGTTGACTCCTCCGGAGGCCGGAAGCCGGTCCACCTCCGGGGCTGAGGGAGGCCATCCCACCCCTCTTCCGGGGCAGGGGGCTGGGGGCTGGAGGCTGGTCCTGGTGGTGGAACACAGGAGCTCTGGAAGACAGGTCTTCTCTCCTCTCCAGCAGGAAGCAGAATGAGCTCTGTGGGAGGAGCCGGAACTACTGCCAGTGGGAGGAGCTGCACTGAGACCGAGGAGGGGTAATTTTTTATTTATAAAACTACGACCAAAAGGTTAACAAATATATAAAATAAACAAAATAACTAAATAAACCAAATAACACAAAAACAAACAACAAAACACAAACCATCAAATCACCGACCTCCACCCACCAAGAAATAACTATAAAGAAAAAAAAAAAAAAAAAAAATAGCACCAGAACAGGTATTTACAACAGGCTCACTGGTACAAGAGAAAGTCTTTATAGTCCATCAGAAAAGCTTGCCCAGATCATTGCCAAAAAAAAAAAAAACACTTAAAACGGCTCACTGGTACAGTAGGGAGATATTAAAGTCCATAGAAACCACTACTGTCCAGATCATCGCCAACCCACAACACACCCCACCATCACAACAACAAATACCTACAACCCACGTATGAGCAAGAACATGATAGTCAGACATGTCTGTAGCCTTATTTCAAAAAAAATACCATAAACAAAATCTAAGGGGGTGAAAAAGGATAGATGCCCCTACCCATGGAGAGGGGCAGAGCCGTGACCTAAGGGGGCTGGAAGAGGAACCCCCTCCATAAATGGGCACACCTCTCAGGCCCGACCCTGCTCCTTTCCAGATCCCGCACCTTCACCAACTCCCGAAAGATACCGCCCACCACCTCATGCACAGGCAGGATTTTGTCCCTAGTGGACACCAAACACCGAGCGTGCCAAGTGTAATAAAGCACAACTAGGCTGACTAAATAAAGTGACGATAACTCAAATCCCCTGCGGACCCCAAAATCACCATACACTCGCTCAGCATAGGTCAGGGCCGGAAGGCGGGGGTAGCCAATGGCACCCCCTACCTTCGTAAGAACCTCCATGTTGAAGGGACATTGGACCAGAAAATGGTCCATGGTCTCCAATGTCCCACCACATTCCTGACGGGGGCAGTCCCTGTCCCCCAGGTTCCTGTATTTGAGATTCGCACGGACATAGAGTCGTCCATGGAACGACCTCCATGCGAGATCCCAAAACTTACTTGGAATTCTAGAAGAATTCAAGAGGGCTAGCCCCTCCGTGAGGACCCTCTCAGGGCAGTCCCTCAAAGACAGGGGCTTCAAAATGTCCGAGGCCATGACCCTCAGGTACAGCTCCCGCCGACCCAAAGAGCCCACCTCCAGGGCAGTTATCCGCCACTGCCTCAGTACCTTTAATGCCAGGGGGACATAGGAAGGGAGATACCCATGCGATCTCCTCAGATCGCCGGGCCTCCCCCCCTCCCCCCACTGCCTCAAGAACAGCAAGAGCCAGTCCTTGCATGAACACTCCCACCAGGAAGGCTCGTCCACAAATATGGACTGCAAATTGTATTTAACAAAGATGGTGACAAAGAACACCACCGGGTTGACCATGTCCAACCCACCTTGCCGTCGCTGGCGGTATGTGACCTCCCTCTTGATCAGGTTCAGTCTGCTTCCCCACAACAGCAGGAAGAACAGACCATAGACCCGAGCATAGAGAGATGCTGGCAAAAGACACACATAGCTTACAAAGAGAAACTCAGGCAATAAGTACGTCTTGACCAAGCTTACCCTTTCCCTCAGGGAAAGTTTCCAACCTTTCCAGGCCTTCACCTTCCGAGTGGCACTCACCAGCCTGCGCTCCCAGTTTAGCTTGGGATAATCACCCGGGCCGAAATGAATGCCAAGAACTCGAATCTCTGGTACGGGCGTGGGGAACACGTCCGGAAGGGGGAACTGCTCCCCCTCCTTCCCCAACCAGAAAACTTCACTCTTGTCCCAATTGACCAGCGAGCCTGACGCCTCAGAGTAGCACCCGATCTGGGACTCCACATAATGGGCCTCCTCACGACCAGATACCACCACCGAGACGTCGTCCGCATAGGCCACAACCCTCACCGCCGAAACCGGACCCCCGACAGGTCCCACCGGAACCCCCCCCAGACGCCCGCAGTCTAGCCTCCTTACGAAGGGGTCGACCGCAAAGATGTACAGGAGGGGGCTCAGCGGGCACCCCTGCCGGACGCCAGAGTCCACGGCAAAGGCCCGGCCCACCCAACCGTTGACAAGAGGGAAGCTCTCAGCTCCCCTATACAATACCTGCAGCCAATCAACGAATTGATCAGGCAGACCGTATCTCCTCAGAAGCAGCCAAAGGTACTCGTGGTTCACCCGATCAAACGCCTTAGCCTGATCCAATGCAAGCAGATACCGCTCGCTGCCATCAGCCCTGCACCTTTCCACAGCCTCCCGGACGCTCAGGACGGCACTAAAAGTGCCCCGGCCAGGAATTGTGCAGTGCTGAGAGGGAGACAGCATCCTGCCCGCCAAAGCAGACAGACGTGTAAACAAGATCTTTGCCAGTATCTTCCTATCTGTGGTAAGAAGGGCGATCGGACGCCAATTCTCCACCACAGACGGATCTTTCCCCTTTGACAGTAGGATCAGAGCTGACCTTCTCATTGAGGGAGGCAGCAGGCCATAGGCCAAACATTCACTAAACACGTCCCTCAGATGAGGAGCCAAGAGGCTCTTAAAGGTTTTGTAGAACTCGGCCGTGAGCCCATCGGGCCCAGGTGACTTTTTAGAAGCTAAAGAGCTAATAGCCTGCTCAACTTCAGCTACCGAGATCTCTTCTGTCAGAGAGTCAGGAAGGTCAGACCCCACTTCCAGCGGGGTCTCATCAAGGAATTCCCTGACTTTCTCCATGTCTAGAGGCCGCTTCTTCAGGAGGTCCGAAAAGTGGTCTCTGACGACACCCAGGATCCCCGATCTGGACCGGACCAGAGATCCTGAGGCATCCTTCAGGCCATGTACGACCTTCGACCTCGCCACCTCACCACAGCTCCTGTAGGGATCAGGAGAGATAAACTTCCCATAATCCCTCTCAAAAACCAGGGAGGCGAGACGGTCGTACTGACACTCCTTCATCTGCGCCTTCAGACCGGATATCTGTTCCTGAGAGCCCCCAGAGGACACCAGGCGGTCAAGCTGCCTGCGTAGTCTCTGGTAAGCCTGGTACTTGGAAGCTGCCCTGTACCCAGAGATTTCCCGGAAAAAGTCGCCAGACCTCTTTTTAACTACTTCCCACCACTCAAGGCGGGAGCAGTTGCCCTCAAGGAGCGAGGTCTGGCCCAGGAAGAAAACCTCATAGGCTTCCCTAACCTCAGGATCCTCCAGTAGCGACCCATTCAGGCGCCACAAACCCCTCCCTTTCTGAGGAGTGTCAGCGACATTCAGGGCCACAGATACCATACAGTGATCGGAGAACTCTACCGACTGCAGCTCAGGAGCCGAGCAGACAGAGTCCTCCTTTAAAAAAAACCTATCTAATCTACTCTTACTACTACCTCGGGAAAATGTGAAACCAGTGAGGTTGGGGAGGTGACGAACGTGCACATCCACCAACCTGGCCTCCCTCACTACGTTATTCAAAAAAATACTATCATATCCCAGAGGGTTGGCGGCACCTGCCCGGTCTTTGGGCCTAGTGATCATATTGAAATCGCCACCAAAAATCACCTGCTGGGACGTAAAAAGATAAGGCTTAACCGCCGTAAGGAGGCTCCTCCTCTCCCTCCTAGTTTGAGGCCCATAAAAATTTATGAGCCGGAGGAATTGCCCCCTCACGACAGCGTCCACCACCAGACATCTACCGATCTCCACTTCAATCACTCGCCGGCAAGCCACCGGACCAGTCTTAAAAAGGACCGCAACCCCACTGCAGGGCTCGGCCGCAAGAGACCAGAGGGAGGGCCCACATCTCCACTCCCTCTTTGCTAGATGCATCTCTGCCACAGATGCCAGCCAGGTCTCCTGCAAAAACAAAATGTCAGCTTCAACACGGCTGAGAAAATCGAAGGCCATAAAACGAGCTCCCGCAAACGAATACTTGCGACATTAATGGTCGCAAGCCGTATTGGAGAGGGTACCGCCATCAGAATGATTGAAAGTGGTCATGTTCTCCTTCATACTACAAACACAAAAACATATTTACATATCTACACTTCCTCCTCCTCTGAGCCCGAGGAGGAGGAGAAGATACCAAACGGGTTCCCCAGGGACACCCCACTTCGTGCCCCTGGGGGAACCCCACCCTTCACTGGGGACTTCCCGCCCCCAGATCTGGCAGCCTTCCCCTTCTTCTTTTTGCGTCTCACCTGCTCCCACTCCTGCCACCTCTCCGAGATGACTACACCACCCCCTCCTCGGACCCGCTGCTCGAGATTTCCCTCTTGGATGAGGCTCGAGCAGCTTCCATCTCCATGGCCACAGGGCCAGAGGAGACTCTGGGTCCAGAAGGGGGGGGAATGGAAGAGGCAGGAGGGGGGCCAGAGACAGGGGAGAGGACAGGGGGGGGACCAGACTTAGCTGGACGGGAAGAAGAAGGGGGAGGGGGGGGACGGGACTTGGGAGGGGGGGGACGAGGGGGGGGGTACGAGGAGGGGAAGATGAGGGAGGAGGGCATGGGGAAACAGATGGAGGGCCAGGTGGAGGGGAGGGGCAATGGTGAGGAGGGGGAAAGGGAAGGGGGATGGGGATCGGCCCTGCAACATTAGGAGGGGAAGGCCTGGCCCTGGCCCCGGACCCTCAGGCCCGGGACCCCCAGGCCTCCCCGACTCCTCCCCACCGGCTCCGCCCTCCGGAGGATCGGGAGCCTCCTGGCCAACCGAGCCCGTGTCCCCCGGGGGGGGAGCCCCACGCCCACGCCTGCTCCGCCTTCTTTGAGGCAATGGGCCTGTTGGTCCCTCCGGAGTAGTACTAGGGGCTCCAGGATCCCCACCCCCCCGGCCATCACTCGCCGGGGGGGCTTCGGCCGCTCCCGGCCCGGGAGGTCCCCCCCCTGAGGAAGAACCCCGATATGCTTTGGGACACCTGCTAAATGGGTGCCCCATCTCACCACACAAGTTGCAGCATATCTTCCCACATGACTCGGACTGGTGGCCAAACTCGTGGCACCGGCCACATCTGACCACCGTGCAGTCCGAGCTCATGTGGGTCGGGCTGCCGCACTTGAAGCAACGACGGGGCTGTCCCGGGTAGAACGCCAGGATCCGGTCTCTGCCTAGAAAGGCGCTGCCAGGGAGGTGGGCAACACTGTTGCCCTCCCTCTTGAGCCGGATCCTGGTCAACCAAGCCCCGGTCCAGACCCCGCGCTCATCAAGGTTCTTCCTCAGGGGGGTCTGCAACTGCCCGTACCTCCCGAGCCAGGTGGCAATGTCCTCCGGAGGGAGCGACTCATTCCTCACCAGGATGGTGATGTTCTTAACCTCCTCCTGCCTGGAGATGGGAATGAGCCTGTACCTCTTCCAAGGGTCAACGCCCCTCACCAACCCAAAGCTGGTGATAAAGCGTTCCATACACACGGGAGTGACAAAACTTATATCAAACTCCCGTGTGTTGGTGGGATGGATGACAGCAAAAAGGTCATCCACCCCAAAACCCAAGGAGAGTACCAGGCCCACCACCTCACCTCGAGCGGGGCAGGGGTCCGGACCCTCGTACCGAAGCTGGACAACATTCCTACGCCTCCTCTCTGGACCACCTGTACCCCTCGTCCACGCCGACCCCTGCGTCCTCTCCTGGTCAGCAGGGGGGGCGCGGAAATTCTGGGCGCCAAACCGGCTGTACAGGTGGTCCAGAGGGGCACGAGAGCCCAACACCTGGGCGAAAGAGCGACCCCCCTTTAGGGCAGACAATAAGTTGGCCTCCGGAGACCCCCGAAAGATGTTCTCCGGAAGTGGGGCACCCCCCTCAGCACCCCCAGAAGTGGGGGAGGACGGGGGGGCCCCCATCCCTGCCGGTGGTGTTGCACCCACCCCCGCTGATATACCCTGACCACCCTGACCCACCACCTTTGGCCTGACTACAGGCTCCCCCCCCCCCCGGGACCACAGCAGAGGGGGGTACCACCCCCACCAAACTCCCCCACCCAGACCCCTCCGCGACCACACCAGCCCCTTGGGACTCCACCTGTACTGGGGGGGAGCCCCCCTGGGACCCCTCCAACTGCCGGATATAATCATATGCTATACAGTCCACTGGGAGGGGTCCCACCTGACTTTCCCCCCACCCCGCCTGTGCTGCAGGGAGCCCCTCGGGGCCTGTGGCAGTGTCCATGGGGACCTGGGGGGGTGGCAGCTTACCGTCCAATTTACCGTCCTCACCGTCTCTGTCCATCTCCTGCCGGGGGTGCCTGGAGGTGCCTGCTGCAGCGTCCGGGGCTGGGCACCCCTGCACCCCCGGCCTCTCATCCCCCAGGTCCCCTGAGCCCCCACCGACCACCGCAAACTCGCGGGGGGCACTTCCGGTCGCGGGACGGGCACTTCCGGTTCCGGTCCGGTCACTTCCGGTTCCGGTCTGGTCACTTCCGGTTCTTGGGCGGTCACTTCCGGGTCCCAGTCTACTCCACCCCCAACAGCCGGCGCCATCTTGGCCACACTGCACACAAGCTGTTTACCTCCAGATGACCGCAGCACAATGCCTCCACCATGTGTCTGCCTCTCTCCCGATGACATAGCAGCCGCAGGAGCAGTCCCTGGCCTTTCCATGGCCAGATCCTCCCGCTCCACTGCAAGCTGAGGGGTCATGGAAGCCGACACATGGCGGGCTTCAGCTGTGGCAGTGCGACCATCCTGGGGGAGCCTGGGTATGCTGACCTGAAGATGGCGGGGGGGTACCGCCGGCGGCACCTGGGCCCGGCGACCTCCTGGATCACTGGACTCCCCGGACTTCGCCAACCCCCCAGTCCCTTCCACGGACCGAGGGATCGGCTCCCGGGAACCCTCCCCAGGTTTTATGGCCATACTGGGCCCTGCACCACCGGCACTCGCCCCCCCCCCCACTGCACCCAGGCTCCCCTGACTCTCCTGGCTGTTTGGGGGGTTGGGACCCCTTCTTAGACCGCCCGCTCCTCCTCGCTGCCTGGCTCCCTTCCCGGTTGGCCTGCTGGAGGGTCCTCCGGAGCTCCTCTAGGAAGTTCATCCTCTCCAGCCCCACGTTGGCAAAAGCCCCCCAGGTATTCCCATATTTCTTTTACTTCTAGTCCTAGGGTGGTGATGGCCCCCTTGAATTCAGATCTCTTATTACTGGAGCACCTGTCCCTCTTTTCCCTCAGGCCTGCGAGAGTAGTCATCTTTTCCACGCAGGCCTGAGATATCCTCACCAGCAGGGATTTGATTTTATCCCGCCTCTTCCTGGTTCTTGCTTCATTCTCACCTGGCTGAGGGGCTGTCCAGTCTGAGAGACCCTCCTGGGTCTCCAGGAAGAGACGGTCCTCCCTGCTGATGGTGGTGGCGGTGGTCTGGCTGGAGGGCAGGTGCTGTTGACTCCTCCGGAGGCCGGAAGCCGGTCCACCTCCGGGGCTGAGGGAGGCCATCCCACCCCTCTTCCGGGGCAGGGGGCTGGGGGCTGGAGGCTGGTCCTGGTAGGCTGGAAGACAGGTCTTCTCTCCTCTCCAGCAGGAAGCAGAATGAGCTCTGTGGGAGGAGCCGGAACTACTGCCAGTGGGAGGAGCTGCACTGAGACCGAGGAGGGGTAATTTTTTATTTATAAAACTACGACCAAAAGGTTAACAAATATATAAAATAAACAAAATAACTAAATAAACCAAATAACACAAAAACAAACAACAAAACACAAACCATCAAATCACCGACCTCCACCCACCAAGAAATAACTATAAAGAGAAAAAAAAAAAAAAAAAATAGCACCAGAACAGGTATTTACAACAGGCTCACTGGTACAAGAGAAAGTCTTTATAGTCCATCAGAAAAGCTTGCCCAGATCATTGCCAAAAAAAAAAACAAAAAAAAACACTTAAAACGGCTCACTGGTACAGTAGGGAGATATTAAAGTCCATAGAAACCACTACTGTCCAGATCATCGCCAACCCACAACACACCCCACCATCACAACAACAAATACCTACAACCCACGTATGAGCAAGAACATGATAGTCAGACATGTCTGTAGCCTTATTTCAAAAAAATACCATAAACAAAATCTAAGGGGGTGAAAAAGGATAGATGCCCCTACCCATGGAGAGGGGCAGAGCCGTGACCTAAGGGGGCTGGAAGAGGAACCCCCTCCATAAATGGGCACACCTCTCAGGCCCGACCCTGCTCCTTTCCAGATCCCGCACCTTCACCAACTCCCGAAAGATACCGCCCACCACCTCATGCACAGGCAGGATTTTGTCCCTAGTGGACACCAAACACCGAGCGTGCCAAGTGTAATAAAGCACAACTAGGCTGACTAAATAAAGTGACGATAACTCAAATCCCCTGCGGACCCCAAAATCACCATACACTCGCTCAGCATAGGTCAGGGCCGGAAGGCGGGGGTAGCCAATGGCACCCCCTACCTTCGTAAGAACCTCCATGTTGAAGGGACATTGGACCAGAAAATGGTCCATGGTCTCCAATGTCCCACCACATTCCTGACGGGGGCAGTCCCTGTCCCCCAGGTTCCTGTATTTGAGATTCGCACGGACATAGAGTCGTCCATGGAACGACCTCCATGCGAGATCCCAAAACTTACTTGGAATTCTAGAAGAATTCAAGAGGGCTAGCCCCTCCGTGAGGACCCTCTCAGGGCAGTCCCTCAAAGACAGGGGCTTCAAAATGTCCGAGGCCATGACCCTCAGGTACAGCTCCCGCCGACCCAAAGAGCCCACCTCCAGGGCAGTTATCCGCCACTGCCTCAGTACCTTTAATGCCAGGGGGACATAGGAAGGGAGATACCCATGCGATCTCCTCAGATCGCCGGGCCTCCCCCCTCCCCCCACTGCCTCAAGAACAGCAAGAGCCAGTCCTTGCATGAACACTCCCACCAGGAAGGCTCGTCCACAAATATGGACTGCAAATTGTATTTAACAAAGATGGTGACAAAGAACACCACCGGGTTGACCATGTCCACCTCCACCCACCTTGCCGTCGCTGGCGGTATGTGACCTCCCTCTTGATCAGGTTCAGTCTGCTTCCCCACAACAGCAGGAAGAACAGACCATAGACCCCGAGCATAGAGAGATGCTGGCAAAAGACACACATAGCTTACAAAGAGAAACTCAGGCAATAAGTACGTCTTGACCAAGCTTACCCTTTCCCTCAGGGAAAGTTTCCAACCTTTCCAGGCCTTCACCTTCCGAGTGGCACTCACCAGCCTGCGCTCCCAGTTTAGCTTGGGATAATCACCCGGGCCGAAATGAATGCCAAGAACTCGAATCTCTGGTACGGGCGTGGGGAACACGTCCGGAAGGGGGAACTGCTCCCCCTCCTTCCCCAACCAGAAAACTTCACTCTTGTCCCAATTGACCAGCGAGCCTGACGCCTCAGAGTAGCACCCGATCTGGGACTCCACATAATGGGCCTCCTCACGACCAGATACCACCACCGAGACGTCGTCCGCATAGGCCACAACCCTCACCGCCGAAACCGGACCCCCGACAGGTCCCACCGGAACCCCCCCCAGACGCCCGCAGTCTAGCCTCCTTACGAAGGGGTCGACCGCAAAGATGTACAGGAGGGGGCTCAGCGGGCACCCCTGCCGGACGCCAGAGTCCACGGCAAAGGCCCGGCCCACCCAACCGTTGACAAGAGGGAAGCTCTCAGCTCCCCTATACAATACCTGCAGCCAATCAACGAATTGATCAGGCAGACCGTATCTCCTCAGAAGCAGCCAAAGGTACTCGTGGTTCACCCGATCAAACGCCTTAGCCTGATCCAATGCAAGCAGATACCGCTCGCTGCCATCAGCCCTGCACCTTTCCACAGCCTCCCGGACGCTCAGGACGGCACTAAAAGTGCCCCGGCCAGGAATTGTGCAGTGCTGAGAGGGAGACAGCATCCTGCCCGCCAAAGCAGACAGACGTGTAAACAAGATCTTTGCCAGTATCTTCCTATCTGTGGTAAGAAGGGCGATCGGACGCCAATTCTCCACCACAGACGGATCTTTCCCTTTGACAGTAGGATCAGAGCTGACCTTCTCATTGAGGGAGGCAGCAGGCCATAGGCCAAACATTCACTAAACACGTCCCTCAGATGAGGAGCCAAGAGGCTCTTAAAGGTTTTGTAGAACTCGGCCGTGAGCCCATCGGGCCCAGGTGACTTTTTAGAAGCTAAAGAGCTAATAGCCTGCTCAACTTCAGCTACCGAGATCTCTTCTGTCAGAGAGTCAGGAAGGTCAGACCCCACTTCCAGCGGGGTCTCATCAAGGAATTCCCTGACTTTCTCCATGTCTAGAGGCCGCTTCTTCAGGAGGTCCGAAAAGTGGTCTCTGACGACACCCAGGATCCCCGATCTGGACCGGACCAGAGATCCTGAGGCATCCTTCAGGCCATGTACGACCTTCGACCTCGCCACCTCACCACAGCTCCTGTAGGGATCAGGAGAGATAAACTTCCCATAATCCCTCTCAAAAACCAGGGAGGCGAGACGGTCGTACTGACACTCCTTCATCTGCGCCTTCAGACCGGATATCTGTTCCTGAGAGCCCCCAGAGGACACCAGGCGGTCAAGCTGCCTGCGTAGTCTCTGGTAAGCCTGGTACTTGGAAGCTGCCCTGTACCCAGAGATTTCCCGGAAAAAGTCGCCAGACCTCTTTTTAACTACTTCCCACCACTCAAGGCGGGAGCAGTTGCCCTCAAGGAGCGAGGTCTGGCCCAGGAAGAAAACCTCATAGGCTTCCCTAACCTCAGGATCCTCCAGTAGCGACCCATTCAGGCGCCACAAACCCCTCCCTTTCTGAGGAGTGTCAGCGACATTCAGGGCCACAGATACCATACAGTGATCGGAGAACTCTACCGACTGCAGCTCAGGAGCCGAGCAGACAGAGTCCTCCTTTAAAAAAAACCTATCTAATCTACTCTTACTACTACCTCGGGAAAATGTGAAACCAGTGAGGTTGGGGAGGTGACGAACGTGCACATCCACCAACCTGGCCTCCCTCACTACGTTATTCAAAAAAATACTATCATATCCCAGAGGGTTGGCGGCACCTGCCCGGTCTTTGGGCCTAGTGATCATATTGAAATCGCCACCAAAAATCACCTGCTGGGACGTAAAAAGATAAGGCTTAACCGCCGTAAGGAGGCTCCTCCTCTCCCTCCTAGTTTGAGGCCCATAAAAATTTATGAGCCGGAGGAATTGCCCCCTCACGACAGCGTCCACCACCAGACATCTACCGATCTCCACTTCAATCACTCGCCGGCAAGCACCGGACCAGTCTTAAAAAGGACCGCAACCCCACTGCAGGGCTCGGCCGCAAGAGACCAGAGGGAGGGCCCACATCTCCACTCCCTCTTTGCTAGATGCATCTCTGCCACAGATGCCAGCCAGGTCTCCTGCAAAAACAAAATGTCAGCTTCAACACGGCTGAGAAAATCGAAGGCCATAAAACGAGCTCCCGCAGAACGAATACTTGCGACATTAATGGAGACTCTGGGTCCAGAAGGGGGGGGAATGGAAGAGGCAGGAGGGGGGCCAGAGACAGGGGAGAGGACAGGGGGGGGACCAGACTTAACTGAACGGGAAGAAGAAGGGGGAGGGGGGGGACGGGACTTCGGGGGAGGGGGGGGACGAGGGGGGGGGTACGAGGAGGGGAAGATGAGGGAGGAGGGCATGGGGAAACAGATGGAGGGCCAGGTGGAGGGGAGGGGCAATGGTGAGGAGGGGGAAGGGAAGGGGGATGGGGATCGGCCCTGCAACATTAGGAGGGGAAGGCCCTGGCCCTGGCCCCGGACCCTCAGGCCCGGGACCCCCAGGCCTCCCCGACTCCTCCCCACCGGCTCCGCCCCCCGGAGGATCGGGAGCCTCCTGGCCAACCGAGCCCGTGTCCCCCGGGGGGGGAGCCCCACGCCCACGCCTGCTCCGCCTTCTTTGAGGCAATGGGCCTGTTGGTCCCTCCGGAGTAGTACTAGGGGCTCCAGGATCCCCACCCCCCCGGCCATCACTCGCCGGGGGGGCTTCGGCCGCTCCCGGCCCGGGAGGTCCCCCCCCTGAGGAAGAACCCCGATATGCTTTGGGACACCTGCTAAATGGGTGCCCCATCTCACCACACAAGTTGCAGCATATCTTCCCACATGACTCGGACTGGTGGCCAAACTCGTGGCACCGGCCACATCTGACCACCGTGCAGTCCGAGCTCATGTGGGTCGGGCTGCCGCACTTGAAGCAACGACGGGGCTGTCCCGGGTAGAACGCCAGGATCCGGTCTCTGCCTAGAAAGGCGCTGCCAGGGAGGTGGGCAACACTGTTGCCCTCCCTCTTGAGCCGGATCCTGGTCAACCAAGCCCCGGTCCAGACCCCGCGCTCATCAAGGTTCTTCCTCAGGGGGGTCTGCAACTGCCCGTACCTCCCGAGCCAGGTGGCAATGTCCTCCGGAGGGAGCGACTCATTCCTCACCAGGATGGTGATGTTCTTAACCTCCTCCTGCCTGGAGATGGGAATGAGCCTGTACCTCTTCCAAGGGTCAACGCCCCTCACCAACCCAAAGCTGGTGATAAAGCGTTCCATACACACGGGAGTGACAAAACTTATATCAAACTCCCGTGTGTTGGTGGGATGGATGACAGCAAAAAGGTCATCCACCCCAAAACCCAAGGAGAGTACCAGGCCCACCACCTCACCTCGAGCGGGGCAGGGGTCCGGACCCTCGTACCGAAGCTGGACAACATTCCTACGCCTCCTCTCTGGACCACCTGTACCCCTCGTCCACGCCGACCCCTGCGTCCTCTCCTGGTCAGCAGGGGGGGCGCGGAAATTCTGGGCGCCAAACCGGCTGTACAGGTGGTCCAGAGGGGCACGAGAGCCCAACACCTGGGCGAAAGAGCGACCCCCCTTTAGGGCAGACAATAAGTTGGCCTCCGGAGACCCCCGAAAGATGTTCTCCGGAAGTGGGGCACCCCCCTCAGCACCCCCAGAAGTGGGGGGGGACGGGGGGGCCCCCATCCCTGCCGGTGGTGTTGCACCCACCCACCCCCGCTGATATACCCTGACCACCCTGACCCACCACCTTTGGCCTGACTACAGGCTCCCCCCCCCCCGGGACCACAGCAGAGGGGGGTACCACCCCCACCAAACTCCCCCACCCAGACCCCTCCGCGACCACACCAGCCCCTTGGGACTCCACCTGTACTGGGGGGAGCCCCCCTGGGACCCCTCCAACTGCCGGATATAATCATATGCTATACAGTCCACTGGGAGGGGTCCCACTGACTTTCCCCCCACCCCGCCTGTGCTGCAGGGAGCCCCTCGGGGCCTGTGGCAGTGTCCATGAGGACCTGGGGGGGTGGCAGCTTACCGTCCAATTTACCGTCCTCACCGTCTCTGTCCATCTCCTGCCGGGGGTGCCTGGAGGTGCCTGCTGCAGCGTCTGGGGCTGGGCACCCCTGCACCCCTGGCCTCTCATCCCCCAGGTCCCCTGAGCCCCCACCGACCACCGCAAACTCGCGGGGGGGCACTTCCGGTCGCGGGACGGGCACTTCCGGGTCCGGTCACTTCCGCCAACTTCCGGTTCCGGTCTGGTCACTTCCGGTTCTTGGGCGGTCACCTTCTTGGGCTTCCGGGTCCCAGTCTACTCCACCCCCAACAGCCGGCGCCATCTTGGCCACACTGCACACAAGCTGTTTACCTCCAGATGACCGCAGCACAATGCCTCCACCATGTGTCTGCCTCTCTCCCGATGACATAGCAGCGCAGGAGCAGTCCCTGGCCTTTTCATGGCCAGATCCTCCCGCTCCACTGCAAGCTGAGGGGTCATGGAAGCCGACACATGGCGGGCTTCAGCTGTGGCAGTGCGACCATCCTGGGGGAGCCTGGGTATGCTGACCTGAAGATGGCGGGGGGGTACCGCCGGCGGCACCTGGGCCCGGCGACCTCCTGGATCACTGGACTCCCCGGACTTCGCCAACCCCCCAGTCCCTTCCACGGACCGAGGGATCGGCTCCCGGGAACCCTCCCCAGGTTTTATGGCCATACTGGGCCCTGCACCACCGGCACTCGCCCCCCCCCCCACTGCACCCAGGCTCCCCTGACTCTCCTGGCTGTTTGGGGGGTTGGGACCCCTTCTTAGACCGCCCGCTCCTCCTCGCTGCCTGGCTCCCTTCCCGGTTGGCCTGCTGGAGGGTCCTCCGGAGCTCCTCTAGGAAGTTCATCTCTCCAGCCCCACGTTGGCAAAAGCCCCCCAGGTATTCCCATATTTCTTTTACTTCTAGTCCTAGGGTGGTGATGGCCCCCTTGAATTCAGATCTCTTATTACTGGAGCACCTGTCCCTCTTTTCCCTCAGGCCTGCGAGAGTAGTCATCTTTTCCACGCAGGCCTGAGATATCCTCACCAGCAGGGATTTGATTTTATCCCGCCTCTTCCTGGTTCTTGCTTCATTCTCACCTGGCTGAGGGGCTGTCCAGTCTGAGAGACCCTCCTGGGTCTCCAGGAAGAGACGGTCCTCCCTGCTGATGGTGGTGGCGGTGGTCTGGCTGGAGGGCAGGTGCTGTTGACTCCTCCGGAGGCCGGAAGCCGGTCCACCTCCGGGGCTGAGGGAGGCCATCCCACCCCTCTTCCGGGGCAGGGGGCTGGGGGCTGGAGGCTGGTCCTGGTAGGCTGGAAGACAGGTCTTCTCTCCACTCCAGCAGGAAGCAGAATGAGCTCTGTGGGAGGAGCCAGAACTACTGCCAGTGGGAGGAGCTGCACTGAGACCGAGGAGGGGCAATTTTTTATTTATAAAACTACGACCAAAAGGTTAACAAATATATAAAATAAACAAAATAACTAAATAAACCAAATAACACAAAAACAAACAACAAAACACAAACCATCAAATCACCGACCTCCACCCACCAAGAAATAACTATAAAGAAAAAAAAAAATAGCACCAGAACAAGGTATTTACAACAGGCTCACTGGTACAAGAGAAAGTCTTTATAGTCCATCAGAAAAGCTTGCCCAGATCATTGCCAAAAAAAAAAAAAAAAAAAAAAAAACACTTAAAACGCTCACTGGTACAGTAGGGAGATATTAAAGTCCATAGAAACCACTACTGTCCAGATCATCGCCAACCCCACAACACACCCCACCACCATCACAACAACAAATACCTACAACCCACGTATGAGCAAGAACATGATAGTCAGACATGTCTGTAGCCTTATTTCAAAAAAAAAATACCATAAACAAAATCTAAGGGGGTGAAAAAGGATAGATGCCCCTACCCATGGAGAGGGGCAGAGCCGTGACCTAAGGGGGCTGAAGAGGAACCCCCTTCCATAAATGGGCACACCTCTCAGGCCCGACCCTGCTCCTTTCCAGATCCCGCACCTTCACCAACTCCCGAAAGATACCGCCCACCACCCTCATGCACAGGCAGGATTTTGTCCCTAGTGGACACCAAACACCGAGCGTGCCAAGTGTAATAAAGCACAACTAGGCTGACTAAATAAAGTGACGATAACTCAAATCCCCTGCGGACCCCAAAATCACCATACACTCGCTCAGCATAGGTCAGGGCCGGAAGGCGGGGGTAGCCAATGGCACCCCCTACCTTCGTAAGAACCTCCATGTTGAAGGGACATTGGACCAGAAAATGGTCCATGGTCTCCAATGTCCCACCACATTCCTGACGGGGGCAGTCCCTGTCCCCCAGGTTCCTGTATTTGAGATTCGCACGGACATAGAGTCGTCCATGGAACGACCTCCATGCGAGATCCCAAAACTTACTTGGAATTCTAGAAGAATTCAAGAGGGCTAGCCCCTCCGTGAGGACCCTCTCAGGGCAGTCCCTCAAAGACAGGGGCTTCAAAATGTCCGAGGCCATGACCCTCAGGTACAGCTCCCGCCGACCCAAAGAGCCCACCTCCAGGGCAGTTATCCGCCACTGCCTCAGTACCTTTAATGCCAGGGGGACATAGGAAGGGAGATACCCATGCGATCTCCTCAGATCGCCGGGCCTCCCCCCCTCCCCCCACTGCCTCAAGAACAGCAAGAGCCAGTCCTTGCATGAACACTCCCACCAGGAAGGCTCGTCCACAAATATGGACTGCAAATTGTATTTAACAAAGATGGTGACAAAGAACACCACCGGGTTGACCATGTCCAACCCACCTTGCCGTCGCTGGCGGTATGTGACCTCCCTCTTGATCAGGTTCAGTCTGCTTCCCCACAACAGCAGGAAGAACAGACCATAGACCCGAGCATAGAGAGATGCTGGCAAAAGACACACATAGCTTACAAAGAGAAACTCAGGCAATAAGTACGTCTTGACCAAGCTTACCCTTTCCCTCAGGGAAAGTTTCCAACCTTTCCAGGCCTTCACCTTCCGAGTGGCACTCACCAGCCTGCGCTCCCAGTTTTAGCTTGGGATAATCACCCGGGCCGAAATGAATGCCAAGAACTCGAATCTCTGGTACGGGCGTGGGGAACACGTCCGGAAGGGGGAACTGCTCCCCCTCCTTCCCCAACCAGAAAACTTCACTCTTGTCCCAATTGACCAGCGAGCCTGACGCCTCAGAGTAGCACCCGATCTGGGACTCCACATAATGGGCCTCCTCACGACCAGATACCACCACCGAGACGTCGTCCGCATAGGCCACAACCCTCACCGCCGAAACCGACCCCCGACAGGTCCCACCGGAACCCCCCCCAGACGCCCGCAGTCTAGCCTCCTTACGAAGGGGTCGACCGCAAAGATGTACAGGAGGGGGCTCAGCGGGCACCCCTGCCGGACGCCAGAGTCCACGCAAAGGCCCGGCCCACCCAACCGTTGACAAGAGGGAAGCTCTCAGCTCCCCTATACAATACCTGCAGCCAATCAACGAATTGATCAGGCAGACCGTATCTCCTCAGAAGCAGCCAAAGGTACTCGTGGTTCACCCCGATCAAACGCCTTAGCCTGATCCAATGCAAGCAGATACCGCTCGCTGCCATCAGCCCTGCACCTTTCCACAGCCTCCCGGACGCTCAGGACGGCACTAAAAGTGCCCCGGCCAGGAATTGTGCAGTGCTGAGAGGGAGACAGCATCCTGCCCGCCAAAGCAGACAGACGTGTAAACAAGATCTTTGCCAGTATCTTCCTATCTGTGGTAAGAAGGGCGATCGGACGCCAATTCTCCACCACAGACGGATCTTTCCCCCTTTGACAGTAGGATCAGAGCTGACCTTCTCATTGAGGGAGGCAGCAGGCCATAGGCCAAACATTCACTAAACACGTCCCTCAGATGAGGAGCCAAGAGGCTCTTAAAGGTTTTGTAGAACTCGGCCGTGAGCCCATCGGGCCCAGGTGACTTTTTAGAAGCTAAAGAGCTAATAGCCTGCTCAACTTCAGCTACCGAGATCTCTTCTGTCAGAGAGTCAGGAAGGTCAGACCCCACTTCCAGCGGGTCTCATCAAGGAATTCCCTGACTTTCTCCATGTCTAGAGGCCGCTTCTTCAGGAGGTCCGAAAAGTGGTCTCTGACGACACCCAGGATCCCCGATCTGGACCGGACCAGAGATCCTGAGGCATCCTTCAGGCCATGTACGACCTTCGACCTCGCCACCTCACCACAGCTCCTGTAGGGATCAGGAGAGATAAACTTCCCATAATCCCTCTCAAAAACCAGGGAGGCGAGACGGTCGTACTGACACTCCTTCATCTGCGCCTTCAGACCGGATATCTGTTCCTGAGAGCCCCCAGAGGACACCAGGCGGTCAAGCTGCCTGCGTAGTCTCTGGTAAGCCTGGTACTTGGAAGCTGCCCTGTACCCAGAGATTTCCCGGAAAAAGTCGCCAGACCTCTTTTTAACTACTTCCCACCACTCAAGGCGGGAGCAGTTGCCCTCAAGGAGCGAGGTCTGGCCCAGGAAGAAAACCTCATAGGCTTCCCTAACCTCAGGATCCTCCAGTAGCGACCCATTCAGGCGCCACAAACCCCTCCCTTTCTGAGGAGTGTCAGCGACATTCAGGGCCACAGATACCATACAGTGATCGGAGAACTCTACCGACTGCAGCTCAGGAGCCGAGCAGACAGAGTCCTCCTTTAAAAAAAACTCTAAATCTAATCTACTCTTACTACTACCTCGGGAAAATGTGAAACCAGTGAGGTTGGGGAGGTGACGAACGTGCACATCCACCAACCTGGCCTCCCTCACTACGTTATTCAAAAAAATACTATCATATCCCAGAGGGTTGGCGGCACCTGCCCGGTCTTTGGGCCTAGTGATCATATTGAAATCGCCACCAAAAATCACCTGCTGGGACGTAAAAAGATAAGGCTTAAACGCCGTAAGGAGGCTCCTCCTCTCCCTCCTAGTTTGAGGCCCATAAAAATTTATGAGCCGGAGGAATTGCCCCCTCACGACAGCGTTCACCACCAGACATCTACCGATCTCCACTTCAATCACTCGCCGGCAAGCCACCGGACCAGTCTTAAAAAGGACCGCAACCCCACTGCAGGGCTCGGCCGCAAGAGACCAGAGGGAGGGCCCACATCTCCACTCCCTCTTTGCTAGATGCATCTCTGCCACAGATGCCAGCCAGGTCTCCTGCAAAAACAAAATGTCAGCTTCAACACGGCTGAGAAAATCGAAGGCCATAAAACGAGCTCCCGCAGAACGAATACTTGCGACATTAATGGAGACTCTGGGTCCAGAAGGGGGGGGAATGGAAGAGGCAGAGGGGGCCAGAGACAGGGGAAAAACAGGGGGGGGACCAGACTTAACTGAACGGGAAGAAGAAGGGGGAGGGGGGGGACGGGACTTTGGGATGCAGGGGGGACGAGGGGGGGGGGGGGGTACGAGGAGGGGAAGATG